>VALG01005272.1:0-11325 GCA_009835305.1 Ipomoea purpurea
GCCTTGGCTTTTGTGGCTCGAGAGGCTACTCTGCTGTGATTTTTGTTTTTAGTTTTTTGGCGATCCGGGCGGGAAAGTACAGCATGGTTGGGGATTATTTTTGCATTGGGGGCCGGTTGGACGATCTGTATATAGTAGATAACGCAGGTGTCCTAGAGGATTTGAGGAGAGCGTCAATCTGAGATATGCATAGTGGGGTTTTGGTTTTTAAAATCATCCGTTGTTGGAACATGATAAGTGTATAAGTTGTGTTTATTCAGAGTTTTTCTCATTGACTGAATTATCTATATCTGTTTTTTATAATGCGTGTTGCATATTACGGATATTTCCTTTTAATTAACTTCGGTGTAATTCTGAGTCTAGAGGTGTCAGTTAAAATAAGTTTTTTAACCACAGGAGATTAGACTAGGACTTTGTGTCATCCCAAGCTGTTCTGACGAGCGTTGTGACTTTTTTTTTTATCGCTTGTCGATTTTTCTGTCTCTTTTCCTTATCTGTTTTGGAATTGTCAATATTCACAAAGTGTTTAGTGATTGTTTCACACTATCTCAGTTTGATGGGTGAACGTGGTTAGTCTGAGTTAGTCTTGATACTGTTGGTGAGACAGAGGTTATTGATTTGATACCGCGTGACTTGTGTAGTTGAATAGTTGTCTGCAATTAGTTTTAATTTGTGTTGTGTTGTTTCACTTGTATAGTACGAGAGGCTAGAGACCAGTTTGTGAATTAATCGCATACAATTTTGGTGCTATCGCGCGTCTGTTTGGGGTTGAAATAGCTCGGTGCGTGCTATTAGCTACTCGTTTTGGATAGCGTTGAAGTATTGACTGAACGTGCTGTAAGTTCAGGAGAGCGGGCTAGTGGTACGAACGCATGCGCTTCGGACGCGCTTTTGCTCGAACTTCGTTGCAGATAAGGGCCTTTTGGCCCCAAGGGCACGTGTCGTTGGCTAAGCCGTCGTGGCGGAAGGGTCACGGTGGCCGCCTTGAATTACAATTCCGATCGAGCGGCGAGCTGAATCCTTTGCAGACGACTTAAATACGCGACGGGGTATTGTAAGGGGTAGAGTGGCCTTGCTGCCACGATCCTCTGAGATTCAGCCCTTTGTCGCTCCGATTCGTCCCTCCCCACCCCCTATCCAATCCGCCTTTCATCACTCATTTCAAATCCAACTCAATCAACACTATTACGCGAGAGGTTACAATTCCACGATTGGTTGATGTCTAAGTGGTTAAGTGCTAAAATGGCTAAGTGTCCAAGTATTCACAAGTTTCAACTTCCGTGTACAAGTGTTTAGTGCCGCCCAAGTACTTAGACACGTTTCACTCGAAGTTCGTTGGTGGACGGTGCCTAAGTTGCGGACGAAGAGGTGCCTATGTTGCGTAAGTTGCGGACGAAGGTGGGTACGAGGTGCCTATGTTGCGTAAGTTGCGGACTTAGGCCGCACGATGTTGCCTGAGTTGCGTACTAATGCGGCACGTTGGTGCAGTTGCGGACGGATGTAGTAGCCTAAGTCCGCAAGTTGCGGACTCATGCGGAAAGATGGTGCCCAAGTTGCGGGCAGTTGCGGAATGATGGTTGCCTTATGCGTAACGAGGGTGCCAAAGTTGCGGACTTATGCGGAATGAGGTGTTCAAGTTGCGGACTTATGCGGAACGAGGGTGAAGTTGCGGACTTATGCGGAACGAGGGTGCCTAAGTTGCGGACTTATGCGGAACGAGGGTGCCTAAGTTGCGCACTTATGCGGAAAGATGGTGCCTATGTTTCGGACTTATGCGGAAAGATGGTGCCTATGTATCGGACCTATGACGAAAGATGGTGCCTATGTATCGGACTTATGCGGAACAATGGTGCCCAAGTTGCGGACTAATGCGGAACGAGGGTTCCCAAGTTGCGGACTTATGCGGAACGAGGGTGCCCGAGTTGCGGACATTTGCGGAACGAGGGCGCCCAGGTTGCGGAAAGTTGCGGAACGAGGGCACCCAGGTTGCGGACATGCGGAACGAGGGCGCCCAGGTTGCGGAAAGTTGCGGAAAGTTGGGGTACGAGGGTGCCCAAGTTGCGGAAAGTTGGGGTACGTGGGTGCCCAAGTTGCGGAAAGTTGCGGTACGTGGGTGCCCAAGTTGCGGACTTATGCGGAACGAGGGCAGCCAAGTAGCGCACAGTCGCGGAACGAGGGCGCCCAGGTTGCGGAAAGTTGCGGAACGAGGGCACCCAGGTTGCGGACTCATGCGGAACGAGGCGCCCAGGTTGCGGAAAGTTGCGGAAAGTTTTGGGTACGAGGGTGCCCAAGTTGCGGAAAGTTGGGTACGTGGGTGCCCAAGTTGCGGAAAGTTGGGTACGTGGGTGCCCAAGTTGCGGACTTATGCGGAACGAGGGCAGCCAAGTAGCGCACAGTTGCGGAACGAGTGTGGCAAGGTTGCGGAAAGTTGCGGACTTATGCGGAACGAGGGCCCAGGTTGCGGAGCGGAACGAGGTAGCGCACAGTTGCGGAACGAGTCAAGGTTGCGGAAAGTTGCGGAGCGGACGAGGGCGCCAGGTTGCGGAGCGGAACGAGGGCAGCCAAGTAGCGCACAGTTGCGGAACGAGTGTGGCAAGGTTGCGGAAAGTTGCGGACTTATGCGGAACGAGGGCGCCCAGGTTGCGGACTTATGCGGACGAGGGCGCCCAGGTTGCGGAAAGTTGCGGAGGCCCAGGTTGCTCCCAAGTTGCGGACTTATGCGGAACGAGGGCCCCAAGTTGCGGACTTATGCGGAACGAGGGCGCCCAGGTTGCGGAATGCGGAACGAGGGTGCCCAAGTTGCGGAAAGTTGCGGTACGAACGGAGCGGAACGAGGGTTTGCGAAAGTTGCGGAAAGTTGGGTACGTAAGTTGCGGAAAGTTGGGGTACGTGGTGGCCCATGTTGCGGAAAGTTGGGTACGTGGGGTGCCCAAGTTGCGAAGTGGGGTAACGTGGGAGTGCGAAAGTTGGGTACGTGGTCAAAGTTGCGAAAGTTGGGTACGGGGACACAGATGGGTCCAATATATATCATATTTCTACATTTCTCTCGATCACATCGTTTGTATTGCCGACTAGACTAAAAATTATGCAAATTTGCACTAATGGGATTTGATTACAGACAGTAAATTTAATACTCGCGATGCATAGTCAAAGTAATTATTACATAGAAGAAGGCAGCCTAAAAAAATCTCTTCATCCCTCCAGTATATGTATTGGGATTATATTAATAGAGAGAGAGAGAGAAATACAAGTATTTGACCTGGTGTGTATAAGCATTTTTAATGTCAGGTATGTATATAAATTTTGTGGAAGATGGAAGACGATATATAGATAAGAGGAATGACGATCTAGACGAAAAGCTTGAGACAGAGATAATTAACACATATCACAATATTCATATATATAGAGCACAACACAGTCGGTGGTATAATCCCTATATACAATCAAAGATAATGAGAAACTAGGACAAGTGATGCATGGACAACAGCACGGCCAGCCGAGCGTTGGACGCTTTTTCCGGGACAGGGCCAATTCACAGCCGCCACCGGTGATACGGCAAGGGCCATAAAAAGTCGTAGGGTGCTGGTCCACTATTCCGCATCCGAACTTGACGGATCAAATTTTTCTGGTTCTGGAGAAATATTTAGGATTTCTTGTGTGTTGAGTACACACTCAAAATGTCCTGTACGAAAAAAATGATGAAACACACAAATAACAAAGGGGATAAGTATCGGGCATTGTGTAGAACGCCAGAGTGGCCTGCCGTAATAAAGTTTAATCGGGAAAACACGCGCAATAGGCAATCAACAGCAGTATTCATATTTAGACCATTAGATCACAGGAAGATATATATTAACAGGTGCAATTACACACATGTTAGGGAGCGGGAGATTTCATTAGGTGCAATGAAGTCCAAAAACAAATTAATGACCTGCTATCGCAGGTCATTAGGGTTCAGGCCACCTTCCGGCAAAAATAGTGAAATTTTCGGCAAAAAAAAAAAGGTGATTGGCGACTGACGAACGGTAGCCAGCGGTCACTTTTTTGTTGGAAATTTTCGTCGGTCACTTTTTTTTTTTGCCGAAAATTTGCCGGAAGGTGGCCAGGACCTTAATGACATGTGATAGCCGCATCATTAATTTTGTTTTTGGGCTTCATAATGCACCCTAATGATATGTATGAATAGTGAGAGAGGTGGAGATTCTGCACATATATAGTATGCAGAGAAGATAACATATAGCTCAATAAGTTTGGCAGAGGGCTATTTGACCATGGGGATATTTCTAAAAATTAATTAATTGGCGAGGTATAATATAGTAAAGATAGAACAAATATAAATATGGGTTTGAAAATTTTTAGAGATTAAATAATAAATATCACAGAGAATATTTAGAATCATTCTATGGGAGAATATTACATGTGGTCGAATAAAATTAGGGATAGATGGGGGAGTCGGATAGTGTATCATATTTAATTATAATATTATTTATTCTATCTAATTATAACAACCCGAAAGATATATGCATAGATAACCATGATGCATTACACACACACACACAACACAGAGATTAAAATAATTATTGAAAAATATTGCGGTTAATATAACTTGCTTCTTACAAAAAGAAAAAAAATTCTCGACCCGTAAAATCACAAAGATACAATTATCAATGTCGTGAGAGATATCAGAGGAGAGAGTAGAACACCATGATGGAGATAATATTAGGTTTGTGTGGA
Organism: Ipomoea purpurea; assembly: GCA_009835305.1. NCBI lineage: Eukaryota > Viridiplantae > Streptophyta > Magnoliopsida > Solanales > Convolvulaceae > Ipomoea > Ipomoea purpurea. The sequence goes on from VALG01005272.1 coordinate 4,735, forward strand.
CGGGCAATATAATAAATGGTATTAAACTGCGACTGGAATCTATTATTATAAATTGCGTCGTTGACACACAAATCCATACTCAACCTATATACAAAAACAAATAAACAACCAACCAATGAATACTATTACTCGTTACGTCTCATTGGGTTACCTGGACTTAGAATAACATATAATAGACATATATAGATATACAAATAGTGTCATATTTTCCAAAAATTGAACATAACGTTTATGCGGACTCTAACAATTCTCATATGTACTCTTTTTTTACTTGTTCAATTGGGTTTAAGAGGTCAATGGTACGAATTGTACTTTGTACAAAATAACACCTACTTTTGAGGGGAAAATTGAAAAGTTAGATTTGCCTATGTTATACGGAGGTATTAAACTCCCCGTGCAAAAAGCAACATGAAAGACATGGCAAATTACTGGTGATGAAGACAGGAGTGACATTAAGTGATCGAACTACCCATTTGCACACATAATATTGCTGTTATAAGTCTATGTCATTTGGGTATTTTCTAATGTCCAGGGATTTAAGTTTTAAGCAATGATAGATTTATTTAGTACTATAATCTATCATAGCTGCAAGTTGATAACTAACCCTATGCATCCTTTTGGGAAACAGCTAAGATCCAGCATAGGTATAGAGGAGTTCAGGCTACGAGTCCTCATCTAAAGCACCGGATTGGCCTGGCTGGGAATAGCCTTATGTGCTTCACATGTAACCATTGCGCGCATAGAATATTATCACTTCTGAATGTCTTCCCAGACTACAAATCTCTTCACTGGGTTGGACCTCTTGGAGCTTGCTCAATCCTCCATTTGTTCTGCAAAAATAAAATACAAATATTGTAACTTTCGATAAGGAAATTACACTACCTGAAATTAATGGAATTGCGACCACCTGAAAGTTGACTTAAAGTGCAAGTCTGAAAGACTTGTTCCGCCACTGTTTGGTATCCTAAAAATTAAAAACTTTATTGCTATTTCCGACCACGTTTTAGATCATGTTCAGGTTGAGTGCAGAAATTTCTTGCAGTAATATATATTCAGTCACTTAATTATCTTTCTGTCTGAGAATTATTTATTAAAAAAAAAATCATATTTTTGCAGTTATTTAAATAATAAAATACTTTATTATTTCAATTAAAAGTAGTATATTGTCACAACCTACTAAATTTGGTACCGTTTATATTGAGCGTTGTTCAGGATAAATATGGGAGGAAGTTTGCAAGAGTAGCTATCAATACACAAGTGGAGCGGCGAGGCGGGCTAGCCACTCGATAGCGGTGGCAAGGATTGAGCTCCAACAGATATATAAGTATGGCAAATTTCTTCCTCGTTCCATTTGACAGTGTTGTGGCGGACCTCCTATCAGGTGGCGGACTAAGGAGGTCGTTGGCGCAGCGAGAAGTCTCGCCCTCGTCTTTCACCACCTTACCTGAACTACTCATCATAGCTTCCGCTCCGCCTTCCTCAGTCCTTAATCACCTCCATGAGCTGACACCGCAACCATTGACCCCGCCTTTATATGGCGCGTTGTAAGCGGTGCCAGGGATGTGATCGGCAGGCTTAACAGAGCCGGAGGTGGAGGAGGATGAAAGGTCCGACAGTTTTTTAACTCCGTTTGTGGCCCTCCAAGCTAAGAACAACTTGCACGCCAATGCGAAGGTGTAGGATTTGGAAAGAGGGTAAACCTTGAGCTTCTCTAAACCGGGCCACTCCTACGACAGCGGGAGGGTATAATCTGTTAACTGAAGAGCCGTAATATATTTAATTACATGCACAAAAATTACTTAATAGTTTAATTTGGATCCAAGTCCAACCACAAATTTATACCAATGGACCAGAGGTCTAGAGCGGCGCACTACTTTTGTAATTATGAAATTCCAACCACCTGAGGAAGTGATCTTATTAGCTCGAAGTCGAAAGTAAAAAGTGATCAAATAGAACAAAGATTTTGCAATGGATACCAGAAAAGTGATCGGAACATGTACAGGCTTTCGACGTGATTGTGTTAGGCAGATCACTTTTCACGGTAGGATCGTGGTGCGAAAATTCATAATAAATTCCCAGCAGGTGACCTTGTAGTGTAAATCGGTTGGTCCAAAATAATCTTCCAAAACCTCTGACAACCTACCATTATCGTTTATCGGTGGCTGTAAATAAGATTAAAGGACCATAACATGTTAACTACATACCACATAACATGGTAACTACAGACACTACAAAATATGTTAACTACTGACACATAATATACTGTTAACATATTATGTGTCAGCACTCAGCATATTTTGTACCTTCAATTAATAATTTGCGTGTCTATAATTACTATTTTATATATTTGTAGTTAACATGTTATGCACATCCAATTTATTTATAGGCACATAAATAATTAATTATAGATACATAATACATCAGCTGCATATACATCATTTTTGGACCCGGACTCATAATCCAAAATGGACCCTTGTTCATGATAGAGAGTCATAATGTAATTAATTAATTACATGCACATAATCTGTAGATCAATGTCCATGGTATAATTTGGTATTGAGAAAGAGAGCTTAAACCTTGTCTTCTCCGGACTGGGCCCACTCCTGGGCGATATGTTCCTTGGCCATGGAATCCATAGTGGGGATGTAGTGTTTGAGATTCTCCGGCTTGAGAATCTCGTGGACGAAGGTCCGGTTGAGAAGCGTGATCTTCTGGATGGTGGTTGGGGCGGCGGTGGGGCAGATCAGCGGCTTCGTCACCGACTGCGGCCACCACGTGGTCAGGAGGGTATTCTCGTTGGAGAACAAGAACTTGTTCCCGGCGGCGCCGCAAAACACGGCCATTGTCTCCCCAAGTATCGAGGTCTTGAAAACCTCCGACGAATACTTCTTCATCCTGTCGGATATGTATTTCTCCGGCCCGGACACCACCATTCAATGTTTTCTCCGACCACCGGCCAGCCGGTGGAGCCCGGCGGGACGTTTGGGTTTGAGGTATTAGCCTTTGTGATGAAGTAAATGATGGAAAGGGACACGTAAAGGACTGTGAAGACAAGTGAGTAAAGGAGAAAAACATCCATGTTTTCACTTCAATTCAATCAATCACAGATAGATAAACTAACGAAGAAGATGAAGAAAAAGGGTTTAATTTCAAGGCTAAATTGTACTTTTAGTCTGTTCTTGAGGCTATTTATAGAGCCGTGTTTGGTTGTTGGTTGGGGAATGTCATGCAGAATTACACACCGGAGCAGCAGGAACTGATTGCCTAGGTTTGTTTGGAAAATAACATATTTATAAAATGGTAGAGTAACTTTTAAAAATATTGTAATATTTATAAAATTGATTTGTATTTTTTTTTTATATTAAAATGCTTACCTGTTAGGTAATACATTAAAAATAAACATACAGAACATTACAAATAAATCTTCAAAAATTAACATATTAATAATTTACCTTACAACATAAATCATGGTCAACAATATAAGGGCATCCTCAATAGTATTGGATTTTTTGCGGTTTTTTAGGTGCTAACTAAGAAAGAGAAGATGAAGAAAATAAAGGGAAGAAAAAGAAAAAGAAAAAAAAAAAACCTGTAAAAAAAAAAATTAAAAATTAAAAGCTGCGTAATACAGTAGGCCCCTGGTATGCATGCGCCTTACTGGGCGCGAGAATTGCGCTTTACGCGCATTATTTTTGCTGAGCATTGTTTTTTTACATCATTTGGGGCCCACAAAGAAACCCTTCTTCCAGGAGAAAGAACCCAAACAAACTCCAAGCACCACATTTGTTAAAACCCCCACCTCCAACTTTTACTATTCCAAAAGTCATGTAAAATCTCCCTTTTAGGGATGTCCTAATAATTGACTGTCTTTACTAACAATCATTATAGCATGGGACCATGGTCCATCTTGTAAGGTCTACTGACATAAAGTACATTTTGAATATATTACAGGTACATTATTTACGTACTAAATATACCTCATTTTAACTTTTATAGTATAATTTTCCCTTTACGGAAACATCCCTCTAAATTTTATGTTATTTATTTATTTATTTATTATTTATTATTATTATTATTATTATTATTATTATTATTATTATTATTCAATACTCCGTATTTTCTTATTGGGCCAATCACAGAGCGGGCAAAACAGTGTACGATTGACCACTTCATTTCATTAATAATAGGCCCAATTCATCAGTAATAAGTCCAAAGGCCCAATATTGATTTCCTTTATTTCTTCTTTCTCATTTTGGACAAATTATATCGTGCATAAGGGTGCACAATGTGCATTGTGCGCCTTGAGAATTTATGTATAGAGAAAAGTCAAATAGATCCCTAAACATTTCGTTAAATGTCAATTAACCCCACAAAGAGACGAAAATGGTGACTCACTCCAACATGATGATGTCATCTCCAACGGTGAAATGCGAAGTAGAAGCCTAAGCAGAAGATGTCGTAGAAGAAAGAAGAAGAAGCAGATGGCGTAGAAGAATGAAGAAGAAGCAGATGGCGTAGAAAAAGAAGAAGAAGCAGATTTCGAAGAATGATGAAGAGAAGATTTAGAAGAAGAAAGTTATTTACTGAGAATTAGGGTGTAGGTGTGATTTAAATCTATCTTTTAATTTGTTTTTTATTTTATTTTATAATTCTTATGTGGCAATTTAAAATATAAAACAAAGTTGACGTTGCGCCACATGATCGATTACCGGTTCTTCAGGAAAAAGTTACCGGTTAATAGGGTCAAGTGACTCAAAATTGTGTGTTTGTGTTCAATTGAACTTTTAAAAAGTTTGTGGGGTTAGGTCTATTTGACCCTTTATGTATATTATGTTAATAGTTTATGTATATTATGTTAAGAGTTAATTTTTAAAAGTTATGTGTATTATGTTATGAGTTTATATATTTAATGTATTATGTTAAGATTATGTGTATTATTTTAGGAGTTTATATGTATTCTACTATACAATTATGTACATACAAAACATGAAATTTTTAGGTCGCAATGGGGCTATGTTTTCTTCTTGCCTATCATTTACAATATTCTGTTCCTAGTGAAAAACTTATAGTGCTTAGACTAATTAGAATAAGAATAGGTTAATCAGATAATATTGCGACCAGGGACAGAGCCAGTAATTCTATTTGAAGGGGACGAAATAGGGACGGATTATGAAATGTTTACAGTAAAGGTAAAACATTAAAACAAAAGAGATATTAAAAAAAAAATTACTAAAGAAATATATGTGTAAATATTATTGGATATGGGTGAAAAATAAAACAAATCGAAACTTTATAAAAATATCATAACAAAATATGAAACATAATTAATTGGGAGAAGTGTCAAATAGGCCCATGTACTATTGTCAGTGCTCAATTCCCACCATGAACTAAATTAAATGGCTAATTAACCACACTTACCTATTAAATTTGATCAATTAGCATTTTTAGCAGGTAATTGACTTTTTTTACAGGTTACCAATTAATTATTAAAAAATAATTAAAAAAAAAAAAAAAGAATACAGCCACCGACTGTCCTCGCCGGACAGCCGGTGGCTGCCATTTCAAAGACAACCGTGGTTGTCCGGCGAGGACAGCCACGACTGTCTAATATGAGGTCCAGATCTGGACCTCAAACGGCCTGGAACGAGTGCGGCGGTCATGGCCGCCGCCCCCGTTCCCGGCCATGGAATTTTTTTTTTAGACGGCCATGGCTGTCTGGGGACAGCCCAACTGTCTTTGAAATGGCAGCCACCGGCCGAACAGCCGGGTGGCTGTATTTTTTTTTTTAATAATAATTTTTTAATTATTTTGAAATTAATTTTTTAATAATTAAATTGGTAACCTGTAAAAAAAGTCAATTACCTGTTAAAATGTTAATTGAACAAATTTAATAGGTAAGTGTGATTAATTAGCATTTAATTTAGTTCATGGTGAGAATTGAGCACTTGACATAGTACATGGGCCTATTTGACACTTCTCCCTAATTAATTTTATGTGTTAAAGCTATAGGGAAGTAGCCAAAAAAAAAAATGTAAAACTATATTGATAACTAAAGGATTCAAACCCCTAACCTTTATTATAACCAAACACATGTTCTACCAACTAATCTAACTCATTTCTTATTAATAATCAACAGTTTTTTTATATTAATACTCAAACATGTACTATATATACATATAAGATTATATATAGGGTGTAGGTGAGGTGGAGGTGGAGGTGGAGGTGGAGGTGGAGGTGGGTGGGGGTGGGGGTAGGATGAGGAGGCAGCTGAACCCTGCCCTTGGGCTCCGTCCATGAGTGCGACCAGTTAATTTTGTGTTGTGTACTAAAAGATGACGGGTGGTGGAACGAAGTAAACAAGTGATCGACATACTTGGCTTTCTTGGTTCGAATTTGAATTGGGGTGACGCACTAAGGAAAGAAAATGTTTGTAATTAATAATGTGCAATGCTACATACTATGACTTTGGAATCTATGATATCTTCTATGACTACGTACATAAGACTTGGTACTCCATTCTTGATTTCTAAGAGTGATCATAATCATAAAAAATTAAAATGATGGAACTAGAATTGGTGGGGTGCGCGAGGC
>VALG01005273.1:0-11970 GCA_009835305.1 Ipomoea purpurea
CCCGCATTATTCGCTGAACAGATATATTTTGGCTTTCAAGCATAGATGATTATCAACCGGAGCGCGCTGAGGACCGAGACTTAGTTAGATAGCGTTCCTTTTGGCCTGCGTGCCTTGGTTGATGTATTGACATTACTTTGAGGATATTAGTTAGTGTAGCGTGTGCATCTGAGTTCTCCAGCTCAGATGCTGGCATAACACCCCAGGACCCTCTATGTTTAGAATGCTCTGTTTTGGATTAATTAATAGAATTGCTTATCCTATTAGTAATATTAAAAAGTTTAAAATTTCGGGGGGTGTTACAGATGGTATCAGAGCCTAAGTTTGAACCCTAGGGGATAAAGATCTTTAGACAAACTTTTTTAGGACTTTAAAGCTTGAACTCTAGGCCTTATTTTAGGAACTATAGGATTCAGCGAAATCTTAGGACGGAGCGGTGAAGATTGTGAGGGCCTACCTAACCTTTCCCTCATCTATTCTACCTTAATTTAAAGAACTCCCCCCTCGACATTTATCATCACAGGTAAGGATGCAACCTTAAAAATCGAATTATCGCTTGCTAAAAACCACCAGGATGGCGACCCAATAAGGAAACAGCAAGGGCCACCAGACTTCACGCATGGCATCCTTGAATTCAAAACCTGTAGGCATCTGGCCAAAGTTACTCAAACAATAAGCAAACCACGGGTCCCTCCAACACCATTCACAACTAGAAACTCGGACAAGTCCCGACCAGAATCTCACCACCAAATCTCGATAACATCAGCCGCCTACCTTCCAGGCGAAGGAGACCCCGATAATTCTCGAAGAATGGGATTCGAACTTTTCCACAAAATATTTCGAGGACAGTAAAGTTCCCATTTTAGGACCACGAAGCTGACCTCTGGTGGGGTCCACGAGGACCTAATTATAACACAAAGGACCAGGGGTTGAACTGGGGGAGACCCTAAAAGCAACGACTACGGGAAACGGGTTCCTAAATCACATAAAGGCAGCCATATACGAAGAATTCCTCCACCTAAAGCAGGGAACAACCCCAATCACGACATATTACCACAGCTCCTCAAACTTAGCTCGCCTCACACCCGGAGCTGTACCTACAGAATCAACCAAAGATCTGAGAATTGTGACAGGCCTCAACTTCGAAAGCCGAAAGCCCCTAACCCTACGCAACCCAAAGACTCTTGGAGGAAGCCTATACCAAGGCATTCCCAACTACAACAAATACCGAACGGCCCACAGGAGACACACCAGGGACACAAAAGGAAAATCGGGAAAAATCACACAACCCCCCTTCGAAAACCAAAGACTGTCAGGGCCACCTCGCCCACAAAGCCATAACACTGGCTCCCACGAAGGAAAACAGGAAACACCCAAGGAAGAATCCTTCCATAGCAAAGCCTGAATCGGAGATAGCAACATAGTATCCGGGACCTTCCTCGTACACGCCACCTCCTGTCACCGTACTATTTGATTCAGGAGCCACCAACTCATTCATAGCAACCGAATTCGCCCACGACTTGGCTTAAACACCAACACAAGAGTACAACTGCAAGTCAAGGTGGCATACGGCGAAGTCATAAAATGTGACCGCATGTACAAAAATATAATGATCACCATCGAAGGAGTAGAGTTCCCTAGGAACCTAATACAATTCAGGCTGGATGGGATACAAGTGATCTTGGCATGGACTGGCTAGGGAAAATTCCGAGCACAAATCCTATGCGGCGAACAAAAAGTGGTCTTGCGGGGACCAAATGACAAACGGATATCCTACCACGGGACCCACAAGAACCCAGAAATCAGACTAGTAAACATGATAAAAATGAAGAAATACCTGACCAAAGGACACGAAGCATTCCTATGCTCAGTCGAAGATCTCAGTACCAAGACAACCGAACTTCGGACCATTCCAGTGGTAAACGAGTTCACCGATGTCTTTCCAGACGAAATCCCCGGGCACCTCCAACCAGAGAAGTAGAATCACCATAGACTTGGTGTCCGGCGCTGCCCCAATCTCAAAACCACCCTAGTAGGTTGCACCAAAAGAAATAAAGGAACTGAAAGCACAACTCCAGGATTTACTGGACAAGGATACATACGCCCAGTACCTCGCCATGGGGGAGCACCGGTACTATTCGTCAAAAAGAAGGATGGAAGCATGCGCCTATGCATCGACTACAGGAACTAAACCAAGTTACAATAAAGAACAAGTATTCCCTTCCCCGAATTGATGACTTGTTCGACCAACTTAAGAGAGCAAAAGTGTTTTCAAAAATCGATTTAAGATCCGGATACCACCAGTAAAAGTGGTCGACCCAGATATTAGAAAACAGCTTTCGAACCCGCTATGGCCACTTACGAATTTACGTAATGCCCTTCGGACTCACCAATGCACCCGCTATATTCATGGACCTCATGAACCGAGTATATCGGCCCTACCTAGATGACTTCGTCATTCTGTTCATTGACGACATCCCTGTCTATTCACAAGACAAGGGAGGAACATGAAAAGCACCTCCACACAACCTTGCAAAACCTTGAGGAGAACCAGCTATACGTCAAATTCTCCAAGTGTGAATTTTGGAAAGACAGCGTGACATTCCTAGGACACGTGATAACCAAAGAGGGGATCAGGGGTGGATCCAACCAAGATCCACACAGTCAAGGAATGGCCCACACCAAAGTCACTTTCGGAGGTCATGAGCTTCCTAGGGTTGGCTGGCTATTATCGAAGGTTCTACCGATTTTACCAAGATAGCCCAACCCCTAACCAAACTCATGAAAAAGGAAACCCCTTCCGGTGGACGGCAATTGCACTTCAACCTTTCAAGAACTGAAAGAAAGACTGACCACAACACCCGTTCTAGCCCTTCCCTCCGGAGTGGAAGGATTCGAAGTTTTCAGCGACGCTTCCAAAAGGGACTAGGATGCGTACTAATGCAAAGGGGCAAGGTAATAGCATATGCATCCAGGCAACTCAAAACCCACGAAGAAAACTACCCCACACACGACCTAGAACTAGCCGCCATCGTTTCGCCCTAAAAATTTGGAGGCATTACCTATACGGAGTACAATGCAAGATCTACACAGACCATAAAAGCCTGAAATACATCTTCACTCAATAAAATCTGAACATGCAACAACGGAGATGGTTGGAACTCATAAAGGATTATGACCTGGATATTCAGCTACCACGAGGAAAAGTAACGTCGTGGCAGACGCACTAAGCCGAAAAAAACTAACCACTCCCTCAACCCACCTGGGTACTGTCAGACGAGTTGTGCAAAGATTTCCAAAGGTTGGATTTGGTATAGTAGAGCAAGGACAAACGAATTCGGAAATCCACCTATTCAATGTCAGAATCATACCCACGCTACTCGAAGAAATCAAAACTGGGCAGCAACAGGACCCGAAGCTGATAAAATACGGCTCGACCTGACTCAGGGAAAGGACGGACCATTCAAATTATTTGAAGATGGCAGCCTCCGCTATCAAGGGAGATGTGCATACCCACGCACACCCCCACCTAAAACAACAAATCTTGGAAGAGAGGGCACAGCTCACCATACTCTGGCACCCGGAGGTGACAAACTAGTCAAATTATGTTGTGCATCCGTATGCACCATGCATGGTGCATACAGATGCAAAAACGACGTCGTTTTATTAAAAACGCGCGTCTCCCTTAAAAAAAAATAATCAGGTTCGATTCCCAGCAACACATATGAAGTAAAATTTCAGAATCGATGAACTATAATTCCAGAATCGATGAACTATAATTTTCCAGAATCTATCTATGAACTAAAATTCATAATGAAAGAACTAAAATTTCAGAATCTATGAACTAAAATTTCAGAATCGATGAACTACAATTCCAGAATCGATGAACACTATTAATCCAGAATCAAAAATTAACTATAATTCCATAATCTATGAACTAAAATTTCAGAATGAATGAACAACATAATGTTGTTGCTGGGAATCGAAACCTGATTTTTTTTTTTAAGGGAGACGCGCGTTTTTAATAAAATGACGTCGTTTTGCATCATGGTGTATACGGATGCACAGCATAACTATCCTTAATATACCAAGACGTGAAAAAGATGTTTTGGTGGCCCAACATGAAAAGGAAGTCGCAGACTTCGTGGCAAATGCCCTGAACTGCCAAAGAGTAAAAGCAGAACGTTGCAAACCCAAGGGACTCGTGTAGCCCCTCGAAATACTCCAAGGAAAGTGGGACTCCATATCCATGGATTTCGTAGGGGGATTACCCACACACCAAACAGGAAAGGATAAAATATGGGTGATAAGTGGACCGGCTAACCAAGACAGCACGGTTCATTGCCATGAAAGAATCCTGGACAATGACACAAACTAGCCAGGGCCTACCTAAACCGGGTAGTAAAGTACCATGAAATCCTCTGAAACATTGTGACCGATACAGACCCCAGGTTCCTCTCGCAATTCTGAAAATCTCTACAAACAAGCCATGGGGACAAGGCTGAACTTGAGCACTGCCTTCCACCCCACTACCGACGGCCAAACCGAGAGAACCATTCAAACTCTCGAAGACATGCTAAGAGCCTGCGCATGTTAGACTTCCAAGGGACATGGGAAGAACACCTAGACCTCATCGAATTCTCTTTACAACAACAGCTATCACGCAAGCATCCGCATGGCTCCTACGAAGCATGTATGGTAAAAAAATGTAGGACACCTTTGTGTTGGGAAGACATGGTCAACCCAATGACACTGGGACCCCAATACCTACAAGACACCATAGCTAAAGTTAAACACATACAAGAAAGGATGAAGCCGCCCAGGACTGCCAAAAATCCTACGCCGACCTGGGAAGAAAGCAAGCTGAATTCTCCACATGAGAGAAGGTCTGGCTAAAAATCTCACCCACTCGAGGGGAGATGAGGTTCGAAGAAAATGGAAACTCAGTCCCCGATTCACTGGTCCCTACGAAATCATAGAAAAGTTCGGGAACCTGGGCCTACCGCCTCGCCCTACCGCCGAGCTGGAGCGGGTGCACAACGTATTCCACATATCTCAGCTAAAGAAATACATACATGATCCGAGTCACGTACTACAACCGAGGCCGTGGACGGGACGACACACTAACCTACGAGGAGAAACCCATAAGGATCCTGGACACTAAGACAAGGGCCACCTCGCCAACGAACCATAGAAATGGTAAAGATCCTCTGGTCCAACCATGGAACTGAAGAGGCAACATGGGAACTTAAAGAAGCCATGTGGGAACGCTACCCCGAACTCTTCACACAAGGTAACCAAGGCGAAATCACAGGATAAGGAAGGAAGTCGACTCAGCAAACCAAAGCTTCGGGGACGAAGCTTTCTGTTAAGGGGGGAGGGTGTAACACCCTGTGTTACGGCCTCTAAACTAATAATTATTTGATTACTTACCCTAAAAAGAGAATTAAACTCCATTAATTAATTAATAATTAGAAGAGTCCACCATAGACCATGAACCCCCAAACTACTAGTCCTATAAGAAATAGAATTAGTAAACTCATACCATTCAACCCAATTAGGACTCTTAGAAATATATAAATAGGGGCATAGGAGGCACCTATATTTCACACCACAATAGATATCACCACACAAGAATTCCCAAGAATTCCCCGTAGGAGAAATCGAAGAAGAGATCTTAGAGAAAGAACTTTATAGCCAAGGAATCTAATTAAGGCTAAGAGGTCAACCCATGTCTCAACAAAATCTATTTTCCTTGCTATAAATCTTCTCTTTGGCTCCTTCTATATGCTTGTGTCTTGATAAATCTTTTATGATAATTGATGATATGTCTTATGATTGATGAGATGATCTTATGTGTTGATCTTGCGATAATCTTGATGATTATAAGAGGATCTTGTAATTGTGTGATGTTCTTGGTAAATCTTGATGTTCTTGATTTTAAAGATGAAACTATGGATTTTGGTGATTTGAATAGTGATTAGAGCCCTAGGTTAAAATTGGGAAATTCGTATTGTGATATTTGATATATTTGGGTGGAAATTCGCATGTTCGGGTTTAATTATGTTGAGTGGTTTAATTATGTTGTAGAAGTTATGTTAGGATGTGTTCAATATGATTCTTGGTTTTAATACATTATTTGTCTACGTGGTGGTCGTCTTTAAATACGTATCTAAACATGGTTTCGGTTCCACGAAAGATCCCGGGACAAATATATTGAAAAAAAAAAAGTCAGGTGGGGTAGGGGAACTCGCACCTTCCCCGCTGCCATTTTTGGCGTCGCCTGCACGGGCGCCCGCTGCCCGGTTTCTCGCCGCCGCGGGTTGCCTACCCGCTGTGTTTTTTCTCACCTCGTTGATGTTGGCTTCCCCCGTTTTGATGTTGGTTCCCCTGACGCCTCGGGTGGTGTGCCCAATGGACTCTGTTTTATCGTGCAATAAGTGCTGAAGTTTGATGTTTCAGTACCGTTTCGTAGGATAAAGAGTCTTGTACATCTGCATGGTCTAGTGAATGGGTACCCGTTGGCCTAGGTGAAATTGTATGAACCCCTTAGGATTATTCCCTAGTGATGTTGAATGGACCACGCCATAGCGTTTCATTATACGTTTGTTCCAGATCTATAACCAATGTGTTTAATGTTGGTTGCATGTGCTTGCTATGTGTTGATGTGTGCCATGACTTCGCCAATATTGGCTGCCGTGGCAAATTGGGTCTACATGAGCTGCGTTCATATTTCCATGCTGTTGGTCAGAGGGTTCACTTTTAGGTTGCGTCCACCGTTTGGTCTCGCAAACGGTTACATGATGCTTGCTGCGGTTATAATCCTTGTGCGTTGGATGTGCTACACTTTTTGGGCGTGCGTTCCCACCGTTGGCTCTTTTTTTTTGCATACGGTCATGAGCTGCGGTTCATTTCGGTGGCTGCCTCGTTGGTTCAAACCTCCATCTTTGCGTGTTATGAGCAGGTGCTGTTCGGTGTCGTGTATGCTGCTTTTAATGTCTGCCCTGATCCCCAGTGATGGGCAATGCGATTGTGCTTGGTCCGCCACTAAAGTGTGTTATTGAATAGTTTGTATTGAGTGAAAGTAGCATGGAAAATTATCAGTGTCGAATGTAATATAATCGTCTTTGTATAGTGTTAATAAATATGATATGCTCGCGTTATTGTCGATGTCTGTCGGTTTAAATGGTAGAGGTCTCCCTAAGTATGTATCTTTGGCTTCAAATGTGTTCGTTATACTTAAATTATTTATTGTTTAGATATATGTATTTATAGTATACTGTTTTTTCGTCACATATAATATATTGCTATTTTGTAACGCGGTTGGGTGGGTTACCAGCTCTATTATCGCTGAACAGATATATTTGGCTTTCAGGCCACAGATATATTAGCAATCGCGGGGAGCAGCGGCTAGGATGGACCCTGGGACTTAGCTCTAGATAGCTTTCCTTTCGGCACGTGCTTGTTGATGTATTGACTTTTTGAGTGAATAGTAATGTGAGCTTGTGTATCTGAGTTCTCCATCTAGATGGGTTCTTAACACTCCGATCCTCCCTATGTGTAATTGCCCCCATTGGGTGAGAAATTGAATGCTCCTATGTATAAGATTAAAACGTTTTAAAATTTCGGTGGTGCTTCACGGAGCGAACGATGGTGTGATTGGTGGTCCGGCTCTGCTCCGGTTTGTTGGCCTGGCCCCGCGGGTGGTGGTGCATGGTTCGGTATGGATGGGTGGGTGGTGGTATGGGTTGATTGGTGGCTTGGTGGTGGTAGTGGTGGTTGGTGTGGCGTGTGGTGATTGCGGATGAGTATGGTGGCGGTGTTGGCGACGGTGTGCGTCTGGCTATCGGTGTGATAGTGGTGGGTGGTGGGTTTTTTTTTTTTTAGTGGTGTGCTGTGATGTTTGGTGTAAAAGTTGAAAAATTGATTGTCAAAAAAAAAAAGTTAATTTTCCTCCAAAATAAGCATATTTTCTAAAGTCAGCAGACAAATGATTTTCAGTTAACTTGATTTTTAAAACATCCAAACCTTGAAAACCCGGAAAATTTTCAGCAGTAAGCTGAACACCAAAAACCGACCGAAAAATTTTCAGGTAACACACCTTAATGATTAAGTGCATAGAATATGTAACTTTTATTCAATGCATATTGCTAGAACAAGCTTGGCATTTTAATGATTGAGGAGCTTAATGGCTAGTTCAATTTCATTAAAAAAAAAAAAAGATACAACAATTCACACCGTACCCCAGATCAACCAAAACGATCATTTTCGTTGCTGCTTATACTGGATGCAGAGATTGTGAGAACTTCCACAGCGTCATCAATTTGTTTTTCACCTTTCATTTTTATTTTCTTGTTCACTTGTTTAAGTTTTTCCCTCAACTCTTTAACGTTTCCCTCCACCAAAACATTTTTGATAACCTTGGCAACCTCTTCTCTATTGAGCTTCCCATTTTCATCCCTTTGAATCTCCAAAGCAGTCCCGAGCTCAACAGCCATCCTTGCGTGAGCAGGCTGTCAAGATGCATAGGCAAGGCTATGATTGGTACCTCAAAGTGCACGCTTTCTAACACCGAGTTCCATCCGCAATGACTCAAAAACACTCCAATGTTCTGGTGCCTTAAAATCTTTGCTTGGGGTGCCCATTTTTCTACCATTAACCCTCTCTCCTTCACTCTCCCGAGAAATCCTTTTGGCAATGCCTCATTTATACTCCTTTCTTCCCCCTCCGGGAACCTAATCACCCATATGAAATTAACCCCACTCAGCTCTAACCATATGCCAATTCCTCCATGTCATCTGGGCTCAAGTAATACTCGCTCCCAAAAGACACATACAGAGTTGACAGTTCCTCCTTCTTTTCTAGCCATTCCATGATCTTAGCATCGTCTCCCTCGACGATGTGGATCAACGGCCCAATGGGTACCATCTTCTTCTTGGATAGCTGAGAGAGGTAACCAATATACTTCCCATCAATCTCCTCGCAGCTGTTGACCAATACAATCTCCGAAGATTTCTCAATCCCCTTGAATATGAACCCAGACTCCCACGGCACGCTGAGGCTCTTCCTCTCGTGATCCCGAGAATAGATTGCCGGAAATGGGAAAGGCTGGGAGGTGCCCTTGTAGGTATAAGTGGTGTGGTAGAAGTAGGAGAACGCCGGATCCTATGATGAGGTAATGTGACGGCCAATGTTACGCGACGAGGCGACATCCGGGAGCCAGGGGTTGGAACCCGTCGAAGATTATTAAATCCGGAGAACAGTAGTCTAGTATGGCTGGGAAGGTGGATCTAGCGGCCTGGAAGGCTTGAAAGAGAGAGCGGAGGAGGTGCTTGGGAGCCCTTTTGTGGTGTGGTTGTGAGGAGGGAGGTCGTCGCCGGAGGGCAAACGGAGTTCGACGAGTTCGATGTTGTCGTCCAGAACTGGATTGTTTCGTTTGATGTCGAGGATGGCTGGGGTTGAGTGAAAGTAGATCTTAAAGTTTCTCTTGGAGAGTTTTTTGGCGAGTTCAAAGTAAGGGGTTACATGGCCGTATGCTAACCATGGAAAAATAAGTACTTTCAGTTTTCAGAGGACTTCTTGTTTGGTTCTATATTCCATGGTTAAGATATGATATGATGATGAAGTATGCGATTTTAGGACTGCAATATGCTTGTATATATAGAGGTGGCATAGGTGTTTTTCCGTTTATTTTAATACAAATTGTGATTATCACTAAACAAAGTAATCAATTATGATTATATACTTTTCAAGCTATACCGGTGGCTTGTGGTACACTGGTATCGGATTACTCCCATATGTGGGAGGTCTAGGTTTCCCTTTGTAATAATAATATATTTTCAGGCTATGTTTCGCAGGGCTTATTTAGAAGCTTATAATTTTTTTTTTAAATTACTAATAAGTTTATTTTAAATTACTAATAAGTTAAATTCTGTTTGGTAATGTTTCAAAAATAAGTTTATAGCTTAAAATAAGAGTTTATTTTGGGGTAACGTTTCAAAATAAGCTCCTAACTTCTTAGCTTTTTTTCCATATTTATCCTTATTAAAAAAATGACATAATATATACCAGGATTATGTGGTCTAATGGTACCGGGTTGGACTTTCATTTGGAAGGTTGTGAGTTCGAGCCTCAGAGGAGGCGTTATTGGCTCTTTGTGTTTCAGTAGGTTGAGAAAGTATATGAACAGATACTACAATGTAATAGAGCTAGTAGCATTCAAAAAATTAAAACTCTTTTCTCTTCTCTATCCGCAACTTTCACAACAAATATTATTATTATTATTATTATTATTATTATTATTAGATTTGCAACAATATTGCTACTTCATTATCAGATGCTAGATCATGATTATGCTAATAGTTTAATTTCAAAATATTAATCTTTTTTAAAGACAAAATGTTAAATTTTAATATGTAAACAAATTAAATTAAATTTTATGAAGATGTCATTTTTAGTCTTTCTACATTTATCAGCTTATCAAAAAGTTAATTTTACCAAACACTTTCAAGCATAACAACTCTTCAGTTTTCAGCTCCGAGCTTGGCTTTTCAGCTTTCAGCTCCTAGCTTATAGCTTTTCAACTAGGTTTGCCAAACAGAGCCTCAGTGTAATGACAACAAAAAACTCCCTAACTACTATGTAGTGTATTGCACATTTGTTACTGTACTGTTCTAAATGGTGGTCACAAATCGAACAACGCTAATAGGACATTGATTCTTTGGACTGAAAAAAGGTCGAACCACGCACGGTAGAAGGGATTGATTCTGGAAAATTATTGTGTGGACCACGGTTCAAAACGACATTATTTTTTTTGTTAAAAAATAGAGTTAATTTCATTTTCGGTCTTTAGATTTATAGGTGACTTTATTAGAACATCAATTTTTGGTTCTACTATTTTATTGTTCCACATTAAGCCCCTTTTTATTAGAACATCCATTTTTAGTCCTACTATTATATATTTGGCATGACCATTTTTGTCCTTTATCAACAAAATAATTTAAATATCGTTAAATACCTGTCTACATTTATGGATTTTATTTAAAAAATAAAATAAACTTAAAAAATAAAGACGATCACTTATTTGATAATAATATATGATTATATATATATATAATAGTATAGTAGTAGTATATATATTAATATAAGTATTATATTAGTATATGTAATTATATATGTTTTTATATATATAATCAAAATCCTTGCATTTAACGATATTTCAAAGATTTTGTTGACGGAGACTAAAAATTGTATGTACAAAATACAAAATACTATGAGCAATGTGGATGTTCTAATAAAGAATGACTAAAAGTGGGTTGTCACCTATAATTTATGATTAAAAATGGAATTAACTCTAAAAAATGTATTTTATGTATTAGAATAATGTACTTTATGTGTTATAATAATGTACTTTATATTGTTAGAATAATGAAATTTCAAGGGTAAGATAATGTATTTTATGAGTTAAAATAATGTACTTTATCTGTTAAACTACTGTATTTTATGAGTTAGAATAATGTACATTATGTATTAGAATATATATTTTATGATATAGAATAATGACTTTATATGTTTTTGGACGGTGGTCCACACACTTTGTGAACCATCATCCACGAAATAATGATTGATTGATTATTTGAGCTGAAAAAGATTGAGAAAATATAGAAAATATACTTAACTTGTAAAGAATTATAATTATTTTAAAAAAAAAACTCTAAATCACCAGCAAAATCTAATGAAATATTGATCAATTCATGAAATCATCAAAAAAATGTCACATCTATTATTGTATTATTCTAATTGTATCATTTTATATGTACTATACAAGATATCAAGTCATTGCTCAAATTATATATGTACAATAAAATTTTTGTAATGTCTAATTTAACCATTTGTAAATTTTTAATATATATATTTAAATATATAGTAACAATTCTATTAAATATTAAAAAATTCAAATTCAAAAAAATA
>VALG01005278.1:0-10412 GCA_009835305.1 Ipomoea purpurea
TATCTTTTTTTTTTTGTGGATGACCTCGCCCTGTTTGGTAAAAAATTGGCCTAATAGTTAATTTTGGCTTATTTGACCACTATTCATTGTTTATTTAGTTAAAAAATCAATATAAATGTTGGTTAATTAGCTTTTTGCAACTCCAAAAGGCTAAAATTCAAAAAGCTACTCCAAGGCAACTTTTTCAATTAGCTTTTTTGAGAAAAGAAATTATACGAACAACTATCAGCTAACAGCTAATTTACCAAACACTTTTCTACAATCAGCTAATGTTATCAACTATAACCTTCTAATTAAACACAATCAGCTACAACTAACAGCTATCAGCTAACAGCCATTTTACCAAACAGGGCCGAGCTCATCTTACTGTTGACTGACTACTCAGAAAGTCAAGAATAATGTAAACAATGAATTATCTATCTCAAGTAGTTTCTTACTAGTCTTTATGCCTCTAATAACAGTCTAGCCTATCTACTAAAGATTTAAAGAACCTTGCAACCATGTTCAGAATAAACAAAAATCAGGGCATTATATTTAATACTCCGTATTTTGTCTCGAAAGAGTGGCCAAATGAGTGGAGCCATATTCTGATATTCTCATACTAAAAGTCACAAGTTCAACTCTTGACAATAACCTCTTGGTCAAGCCCGTCGCACAGGTTCAGGGGATCCAGAGGGCACAGTTGCCCCCTTCCCTGTCCCCACCTTTATTATAATATATAATAGGGGTAACTTATATATGAAAACGTATATATAACAAGTTATAAATTTTTAGTAAATTGGTGAATTGTTTTTAAATTAAGAATCACCCTAATCGAGGTGTTTCTAGTGCAATTTATTTCCCTCTTTCGTGTGCTATTACACAAGGTTTACTGTGTATCTTTAGTAGTGGCTGCGGATATCCATTGTAAGGATAAACATCAAATGATCAAATGGGATGCAACTAATGCAAAAGAGACAATTGAGAATAAAAATAAATCACAATAAACATAATGAAAAACAGCAAAAGGCAACACCACTCACACCAAGAACAGCAACATCGACAAAGGAAATGTTGATCTCGACGGATCCCCGGAATGAAAAGTCCCAATTCCGCAGTGTGAAAAACCACCGAAGTCAGAAGTCAAGCAGCGTCGCCATGCTCCGCCGTGCAATCTGTTGCCGGCATCCTATCGTAACCCCAAAACATTGGTCAATTATATTATTAATCACAGCTCAAACTAATGGAATGTTGAAATTAAAGAGATAAAACTGAACCACTAGGCCGGGGGAACTTTGAGAGAGCAGATAAGGCGGCCAGGCTCAACTAGTCGACTTGAGCCCCTGCACGACAATGGGCTCGATGAATTTGGCAGCATGGATCGATTGTGGACTCCATTTTCGCCATTTCGCTCCAAGAATCGCTTTACTGATTCAATAAGTCCATCTTCTTTAATGGATTTAGCTGAATTTAAAACATCAGAAGAATTCCACAGTCTCAGGTTTCACGTAGAGAAAGGACGTTTGAATTTACACTTAATTCACTTGAGTTGGACGGGTCTGCACGGCTTAGTGCTAGGCTTAATTATTTTTTTTTTTTTAAGAGTGAATTCCATTTTTGTCTATTGTTATAGGGGCATTTCCAATTTCAGTCCATTTTAATTTTTTTGTCATTTTACAAATACTGTTATTGAATGTGTTCCACTTTTAGTCTACCGTTAATATTTTTATCAAGATGTCGATAATCAAAGAGTATTTTGGTATTTTTATGTTTATCTCTTCTCTTTTAATTCAGGCGCTTTGCCTCCTCCTCCGATACGAGATGACTCTTCGAACAACGAGAATGGGAACAGCGCAGTCTTTCTTTTTATTTATTTTTTTATTTTTAAAAAATTATTAATTATTATATAATTATAATGTATACCTTTTGGTATTTTACATGTTAACCGCTAATTTAAACAGCTAATTTTATCAAATGTTTTTTCAAACCGCTAATACAATCTGCTGGTCAAACCTGTAATACAATCCGCTATCTGATAAACGCTAACCAATCCACTACCGCTGCTAACCAAACAAGCCCTCTTTAGTTCCTTCGTCTCCTGTAAATGGAGACTAAGTTGCGGAGTTAGGTTTTTTTTTTTTTTAAGGAAAATGTCAAATGGACTCCCTAAGTGGGTTAGATAATGCAATGGGTAGGCATGACCACGGTTCCGGTTCCGGTTCCGAAAATAGTCGAACCGGAACCGGAACCTTAATATAAGGTTCCGTTCCGGTTCTTGAACCGCCGGTTCCGGTTAGAACCGGCGGTTCTAACCGGAATTTCTCCTTTTTTTTATTTTTTTTTATTTTTTTTATATGGTATTTGTTAATTGTTCACAGCCTGGCGCAAAGGCCAAGGCTTGGCCTTTGCGCCAGCCAACTGGCGGAAGTGGCCCAGTAGGCCACTCGCTAGTGGCCTACTGGCCACTTTCGCAGCATCCTTTTAATTTTTTTTTTTTTTTTTTTTTTTGGATTTCACGGTTTGGAACCGGAACCGCGGTTCCGGTTCCAATATTATAGGAACCTTAACCGGAACCTTATAGGTTCCGGTTAAGAACCGGAACCGGAACCATACGAATGGTTCCGGTTCGGTTCCGGTTAGCACAGTGACGGTTCCGGTTACGGTTCCGGTTTGAACCGGAACCGTGGTCACCTCTAGCAATGGGGTCGATTAAACCTGTTAAAACAAGTCACTTTGGACTTAATTGAACACTTTTATAGGTTTAAGGAATCTGAATGAAATTTTTTTTAGTTAGGGGACCCAATTGCACTATCCGACTCACCTAGGGGTCAATTTGTCACTTTTCCCTTTTATTATTATTAATTTTAATTAAATGTTTTATTTAAAATCATTTTTTAAATCGGTAACCGCTCTTTCAGGTAAATAAGTCATTTTTAGGCCTAGTTGCATGATTTTGTGTTAGGGAAAATTGTAAAAAATGCCTCTCTATAATATGTTAATTATCAATGTCACCCCTGAATTATGAGTGCGGTAAATGTCCCCTCAATTACAGGGATGACCTAAGGGTCAAATAGGTCATTCAACTACACACCAAATCATAATTAAGACATCAAACTAAAAAATAATGCAATTGGATCTCTGAATAACACAAATTATTACAGCACTCATTGAATATTTTCCCATTTTCGAGTTTGGGCCCGAACATTGGGCATGATCGAGTTCTACTATGTATATTCTACAATTGTATTCATTCACTTTTACTCTAGATGTGATAAATAAAATAAACTATTTCGTCATGTGAGACTAAGGGTGTGTTTGGAAAGCAGGAAAATGACTTTTGAAAAATGAGTCATTTTTCAGAAAACATTTTCATTTATAGTGTTTGGGTTTTCAAAACTGTCTTGGTGTGTTTGGTTCATTTAAAAAAAAAAAAACAGAATTTGTTTAATTTTAAATATCTAAATAATACAAATTAATTATTATTATATTATATTATTATTATTATTATTATTATTCAAGGGCGATGGTAACAGCGAATAGTAGGTTGGTTCTGGAAGACTTGGTTTGGGAGACTCCAAAAAATGGCTTCCCCAACAAAAAGGAGGAAGTTGTTTCAAGGAAAATCCCTATTTTCTATTGACCAACCACTCATTTTCCATTAAACTCCAATTTTCTCACTCTTGTCAAACACTGGAAATCAAAAAAAATAATTTTTAAAAATCATTTTCAAAAATATAAAACATATAAATGTTTCCTCTTTTTTGGAAACTTGAACAATATAATAAAATTAAGCCATTTAAACTTTTTAGATGAATCCGAAATGATCTTACTTCGTAATTGGCAAAACAATGTACTCCAGATGATATTGTAACGTGACCTTCTATATATGGGACAATGAGACAAGATAGGATTGTATCTATTGATAAATTATAATCATAGATCGATCCTTTAAAGTGGAGGCCTACTGACTATTAGATTTATACCAAATTAGAATAGACTAACAACCACAATAATTATTACGGAGAACATTTTATCGTCAAATGAAATGAATCTTTCACAAATCGTCTATATTAATGTTTAATTTAATCGATTTTATTTGACTATACCAACGCATTCCTATTTGAAAACAATCAATTCACATCAAAATAGAATACATTAATAAGACTCTCTCACTCTCTCCAAAATCAAATAAACGCTCTCAATCATTCTACTTCCAAAATTCTACAATATTCAGAGTTATATTGATTTTATACATATGATTAGAAAATAAATGAAAGTGATACCTTTCCTCAATAATTTATGCTTATAGTATTTATTTTCACACTGATTAATTCACGATCACATTAGTTTCACTCAATTAATTTACGGTATGATTTCCTTATTAATAATCTTTCACCTTTAAAAATAGAGGGACAAAACACTATTTTCACTAATTTCATCCCAACAAATTATTGTTATACGTAGATCAAAAAAATGCAAAAAAATACCATTTACAAATATTATAATTAATAATTTAACAATGCAAATAAAAAATACAAATAAAAATAACACAAATAATCATTAATGCAATAGAATAAGAATTTTTTTTTATTTACTTAATTAAAATATAATATAATATTACAAAGTAGTACTTTTTTGCAGAGTAAAAACAAATGAATACTTATTTATATTTATTTTGAAAAATAAAAATGTCTATTAAAAATTGCATAGTTAAAATATTGAAAGATTAATGTAACATAATAATTAAAAAAAGGCATTATAAATATATATAGGGAGAAAAATTATCATTTTCCCAAAGTAAATGGCAAAATGGGATGAAATAGTATGCCAATCAAAAGGAAAAGAAGGAAAAGAAGTAAAGTGAATTATTATTCCTTGCAGGGGTCAGCGTTAAGTTAATGTCGTTATGGGCATACATCCCGCATGGACGCATGGTACTGACGTAATTCACGGAATTCACCTCACCAAATTGATAATTATTTAGGTCCGCGGGTTCGTACACAGCGTCGCCGGTTAAAGACCCTAGGCTTACGCGTCAAACTCGCTTTTGCAACTTTTTCTCTACAACTCTCACTCTCTCACTACGACTCTACTACCTCACCATCGCGAGCGGCGATAGTCGATCGGTGATCGACGATCTTGCCTGGATAACGCTTTCTTTCGCTGCTTTCGGTTCTCTTCTGGTATCTCCTCCTCGAAACCCTCCCAATTTTTGCCTAGTTCATTTCGCGCAGACATGAATAATAGTTTTGTGTATTTTACTGAATCTGACAATTTTGACGATCGGTGTGTTCATTTCTGTTCCCTCGTTTGTGTTAGGGTTGTAGTGGTTTAAGCAGTGAAACTGTGCAAGTGTTACTGATATTGTGTCTTAACTGTTATTGTTTGTGTGCTTGTATGTTCTGTGGGTTTATATCAGTGGATCGGTTTGTTGAAAACGTACGGTGTTCACGTTTATGCAAGGAAATCAATTTTGGTTCATATGTGGTCGGGGAGATGGAGTTGATTATGTTGTAGTAAACTAGTAGTACAAACATGTTGTATTCTGATATTTGAAGTTTGCTTTTCCTTCTGTGTATCATATATGTGATTTCTATATGTCACTTGTTTAGAATTTCATGTGTTGATATTTATTGTTCTAATCTCGCAATTAGTTCACTGGAATATACATTTCCTAGTATAATACTACTATTTGACATACGGATGTCTACTAATTGCTCTGCATTACATGCTATCACTACTAATAATTAAGGTTGATGATGTGTGGAATAATTACAGAAGAGTGGAAGTCATGTTGACTTGGACATTGTTGGTCACATTGCACTAGCTAGGTTCATGAAAACAATTGGAAATCCGATCAAGCAGAAAAACTATGCTGTTTATTTTATTTTGGTGTAATCAACATGGTCTTTGATTTTTAAGAATGCCTTCTAGGTGTTACTGCAGGAAGATATTCGTGTGACTTGAGTGGTAAATAGCTATTGCATGTGGAAAATAGTACTTATCCATAACCTATGTGGGGCATATTGCTTCTTTTTGTAATGTCATATATGAAGATTTCTGACTTTCTGTGCATCTTTAGTTGGTTACATTCCTTGTTTCTTTATCTATGAAGAATGTCAGCATCACTGGGCCTACCAATTTATTTAACACTTTGGTTGGAATTTAAACAGCAGTTATGTTTTTCCTCTATAAAAGTAAGGTGGGAATTTATCAGTTGTAATTAGGTGTGTAGGTGAGTTGTAACTTGTGATAAAGTCTACCACTCTAGCTACATTGGCAATTTGGAAAAGATTTACTTATATGTTCTTATGTCTGGTATTTATTGTGTATGCCTTTGATAATTGATTTTACTCAAGTTGGACGGAATAGAAAAAGGTTTGTTGTTTGTAATAACCTAAAACTGCCTTATTCTTGTAACTGATTCATGATATATCCCTGCTGGTACTAATTTTTATTCTGTGCAGTGCAATTGTTTAATGATGAGTTCGACTAAAGGGGGTAAGCAAGCTTCTGGTTCGAGTACCTATCCTTCAGTGCCAGATATGACCGTAGCACAAGGTGATGGATGGGAGGTTTATGGTAAGAAGTCGAAGAACAAGGCTGGAACCAGTGGGGTGAGACAGTATGTTCCCCAAAACTCTGCTGCTGTTTCCACTGGCAATGCATGGGGAAGTTCAGGTCATAAAGCCTGGAATAATGGTGGGTCAGGAAGGGGTTCTGTCAGCAGTACAGATTCTAGAAGACCTTCAAGTGGAGGTAGAGATAATGCAAAGTTTCCTCCTGCAATTCGACCTCCTCTACAACATGGATGGAATTGGTCTAGTAGAGTAGCCTCAAATCCTTCCTCTGAAGATGGCCTCAGAAAGATTGAAAATAACCAAACCCATCCTGCTGCAGTGGACACTGTAACTGTCAAGAATGAAGAAGAGGAAGATGATGAAGATGAGGATTTGCTCGATGACAGTGATGAAGAGTTTCTTAGTGATGGCTTTGACTCAGATGAAAGCGAAAAGAGTCATGAGACTGCCAAGAAGAATTCCTGGTTCAAAGAGTTCTTTGATAGTATTGACAGTTTGAATAATGAAGAACTTAATGATCCAGAAAGGCAGTGGCACTGTTCTGCTTGCAAAGGGGGTCCTGGTGCTATTGAATGGTTTCGGGGTTTGCAGCCCCTGTTGACACATGCAAAAACACGACGATCTAAGCGTGTTAAATTACATAGAAAACTTTATAAACTATTAGAGGAAGAGCTGCGCAGGAGGGGTACTACTGTTGTGCAAGCTGGTGAACCGTTAGGGAAATGGAACGGGGTCAAAGAAAAAGATTTTGAAATAGTGTGGCCTCCAATGGTCATTATCATGAACACAAGGGATGATAAAGATGATAATGATAAGGTAAAATGATGCTTTGGTACTTCGTTTTTATTAAATTTTATTTAAGTACTATGTATGAAAATCTAACATGTAATGCTCCCAAACCCTTTCTTACTTTTTCCCCTTTGAGTGGCTTTTCTCAGTGGACAGGAATGGGTAATCAAGAACTACTTGATTACTTCTCTGAATATGCTGCTGTTAGGGCACGGCATTCATATGGCCCACAGGGCCATCGTGGCATGAGCGTTCTGATTTTTGAGGCCTCTGCAGTGGGCTACCTTGAGGCTGAGCGCCTCAGCAAGCATTTTACTGACAATGGAAGAGACAGGGAAGCCTGGCAACGCAACAATATGATCATTTTATCAGGGTGGAAAGCGCCAGCTGTTTGGTTACATGGCCACAAAGAAAGATCTAGACGTATTTAACCAGCATTCACAGGTAGCTTGCATACATTATCTTCCTGCAAGTTTTCTGCTAGATGTAAGAAATATGTGGTGTTTGATAATTTGGTTTCTGCATGATCATTTAGGTAAATCAAAACTGAAGTATGAGATTAGATCTCATCTAGAGACGGTGGTCAATCCAATGAAGCAGATGAATGAGGATAATCAACAGCTAATGTGGTACAAGAACAACGCACAAAAGCACCAGAAAATTGCAAAGGCTGTTAAGGAATCTTTTATTCTGATGGGTGAGAAGTACCGCCAATCTGCAGAAGAAACAAAAATTGTTCGTTCAAAAACGAAAGATCACCATGTGCAGAAAGAGGAGGAGGTATGATCACTTCTTTGGAGCCTCCATCAGAGTCCCACGCATTAATTATTACTGGAGTACTTAATTCATGTTTTTTTTGCTGCTGTAAAATGGTAAGATGTTGCTACTTTTGGGATTGCTGTTGCATATGGGCTCTAATGGTCGTAGTAATGTTGTTTAAATTTGAAGTGCATAGACTTTAAAATACTAAATTCTGGAGATTAATTCAATTCCCCTCCAATATAACCTTTGCCAAGAGCTTGCTCATCTTTGATTTCCCTATTTGGCCTGAGATAAGGGTGAGGCTATTGAATTTTGTTCATTGCATTTGATTTAAGTAGTAATTGATCGTGTTCATTTCTGTATTTTATGTTTGTGGGGCTAGTCTATTGGTTTCTGTTTCACTTAATAATTGTGGAGTATTTCATCCCCCCCTTTTTCATATTGCCCTATTCTACAATTTCCTTTTTCTTTATATCTTTTTTTTTGGGTAAGTATTTCCTTCTCTATGGTAAACATTTTTGCTTTTTATTTCTCTTCAGATTGAGTATTTGGAACATTTAGTTCAGCAAAAGTTCCAAAGCATATTGGAAGTCAAGGACCAGTCAGCTGTTGATAATCAAAGGTAAAATGCTTTATGGAATTTATTTTCTAGGTATTTTTTCAATCAGTACCTTTAGGCATGTGCCTCTCAGGACCTGGACCAGCTTATCTCTAATGTATACAATTTATACACTTGGGATGGGGAGAGCAAATTCTGTAAATACTTCATTTTTTATTTTATTTTATTATCACACTGTTGTGTGTATTGCAATGGAGACTTTCTTGCAAGGTTGTGTTGTAATTCAAAGAAAATTTCATTTTGACATCTTGAATATTTTTTGTATGAGTATAAATTAATTGATTTGTTGGTTTGGATTTAGGTTTAGGGCCGAGGTGGGAAAATATTTTGAGTCATTGGAGCTGGAAAAGGTGGAACCCATGGAACGCAAGCAACTGCTGATAAAAGCCCACGGTGAATGGGTTAATAAGATGAAACAGAGACACCGTGCAGAAGAGGCTGCGGTGGAGGAGGAATTTAATGCTGCATTAACTAGGTTGCTTGAGATTTGAGAGGAGAGATTGTAACTAGTTTATACTCTGCGGGTAATAGTTTTGGAACACCAGAAAGTTTTCGTGGAAGTTGAACTATTATATGCTTATGGTTAGTCCATGACTTGGATTTGGATTTCTTGTGCTTTTTGTTTTTTTTTTTTTGTTGTTTTTTTTTTTTTGTGGTGTGGTGTTTGTGTGTGTGTGCTACTTTGTTATTCACATTGAGCAGCAGAGAACATCCTAGTGTGTGGGTGGTGGTTAATCAAGCTGGCGTTTAGGGGCTAAGCGCTCTTTGATTGCTGCTGCCTAAAGATGGATACTTTTAACACATTGACAAGTTTGCTCACTTGGCTGGGAGCATATGGCCCTGCCCTTTTATGCTATGGCTGAAATGGCTCTACAGGCATATGATCAGGGATGGGTTTTTTCTGTCCAAAAAGATTATAAGCTTAATCCTTAGCATGGTTGCTTATATCACTATCCAGCTGCCAGCTAGCTTATTGGTGTTTGGTGTGGAAACTAATGTTGCGTCCCCAAAATGAAGTGAACCATACTTAAGTTTTGGACAGGCAGGATTGAATTATTGAGTAGTATTGGCAGGATTGAATTATTGCTAATTGGGGGGCTCAAACTAACATGGTGTCTGTTAAGACTTAAGAGTGCAATAGCAATAGTACGAGCATCAAATCATCATTTTTGTGACTTCTCAAAATCAATTAAATCCTAAATTGTTATTGGTTAAACTATACATACTCACGTACATAGCATTATAAAGTTTGTTGCTGACCAAGTATATGGTTGTAACTTGTAAGATTGGTATGGATATGACATATATACCTAATGAATAATTGGAATCAAGTATATTGGTTGTAAGATGGTATGGATTATGGATATGACATGTATGAATAATTGGAATCTCATGCATAGTAACCAATGCAATCATAATAACAATATATATAATACACATTAAGTTTCGTGACTTAATATTATTTAATAATTCATAAAAATTGTGTAATACTATCTTCTTCTTAATCACTAAAGCTAAGGGAGACAAGTGGATCAACGCTAACCACTGTACCACCACCCCACAAATACTATCTCTGTTAGTATAGTGGGCAAGTAAAATTTTTACTTAATGAAATTACCCTGATTTTATTTTTTAAATTTTGTATCATTAATAAAAACGGATTACGCATGAATTTAGTATTT
>VALG01005285.1:0-16739 GCA_009835305.1 Ipomoea purpurea
AGTTTTGTGTTTGTTGATTAAAGGTTAGTTAGGAATCTATAAAAGATTTGTATTATAATGAATCCCTATTAATAAGTCATCAAGTATTCTATTAATTTGAAAATTAGAATCTATTAAGTTTTTATTCTATATCTAATTATAAAATTACAATTGTACATAAGATGTAAGTAATAATGCGCATGACAAAGTAATATGATATATTTTGATTAATACTTGATATATGACATAATTTAGTAATAGTATCAAGTATATTTAATAAAGAAATAAAATTTTCATATTTGTGTAATTAATTAATTTTATATTACGAAATACTATTATGTAAAATATAGAATATTAGGTAAGAAATTATGATTAAACAGGAAATCATATTAATTAAAGAGATCAATATTCTAATTCGAAATTAGGAATCTATTTAAGATTTGTATTCTAATTCGCTAAATTTCTTTTGACAGAATGTTAAGTTCAACAGTGAAAGTTTGATATAATTTAGAAGAATGAGGTATATATTAGGAATTTAAGTTGGCATTGTACAATTAGGAAAGCGCAAAGTACAATTTTGTTGAGCATGTGGCGTACCGACATTTTTTTTGTTCCGTTAAGGGTCTAACAATATTCGCTTTTATTAAAGTTGTAGAATATATATATATATATATATATATATATATATATATATATATATATATATATATAATATATATATATATATATATAATATATATATATATATATATATATATATATAATTTGTTTGTTTATTAAACGCGCAAATGGAATGAACGAAAAATGGAAAAACTATTATTATTTAAATACTAGAAGGTCATGTGTTTAATTCTTGTTAATATCATATTATCCGCCAGATTTCTCAAATAGTGAGTGCTGATTTTTCTTATATAAAAAAATACATTTAGGAATGTTTTTTAGTTTGGGTTATATTGATAGGACAACTAATGAAAAGTAACTTAGTTTGCAATTGGTATAATGTCACAGCAGCCACTTAAATATATACATTTCCAATTAGCACCCCACAAATTTTAAATTTGCCTTTTTTAGTATCACTTTTAAATATTCTATTTATAGTTTTTTTTTTTTTTTTTTTTTGGCTAATACGTAATTTAGTCATTGATTATAGTGATTTTTCTCAATTTAGTCCTAAATAACTTTTTGTGCTTAATTAAGTCATCGATTTTGATGATTTTATCCAATTGAGTCCTTTGCTATTAGAAATCGAAGACTAAATAGAGAGAAATTCACTATAGTCGATGATTAAATTAAGTACAACCACTATAGTTTGGAGACTAACATGAGTAAAATTACTATAATCGATGACTAAATTAGATATTAATAGAGGTGAAATTTACCATGTTATCTTAGCAGAGGGTTAGTTGAGTAAAACCATCAAAAGTCAAGCACTTAATTAAACACAGAAAGTTACTTAAGACTAAATCCGATAAAAACCAC
Source organism: Ipomoea purpurea (assembly GCA_009835305.1). Lineage (NCBI taxonomy): Eukaryota > Viridiplantae > Streptophyta > Magnoliopsida > Solanales > Convolvulaceae > Ipomoea > Ipomoea purpurea. The sequence goes on from VALG01005285.1 coordinate 1,459, forward strand.
TATAGTCGATGACTAAATCATGTATTAACTCGTTTTTAGGTAATTAATGAGAATTAACATAATTACTTATAATTTATTTTTGTATTATTTAATGTAGTATTAATAACATTATTTCAATTATAAAAATTGTTGGGACAAGCAAAGGTGGATTTCTAGCCTAATTTGCCCTAACTTGATTGGTAGAAGAAATAAAATAGAGTCCTCCGTTCAAAAATTAATGATTGGTCATCACGTTAATTATTAGATAGTATGTGTTGTAAAATAGAAGAAATCAAGTTTAAAAAAAAAAAAAGAAGAAGAAGAAGAAAAGTTAATTGGTTTTTTTTTTTTTTTTGGTATCATTTTTTTAATGTTAATTACCGTGCTTGGTGCGCGAATAACGATCTACAAGATAACATTTTTGAAAGTGCACCGACCCTCACAGTTTGGAAAAGCGAGGTATTCGGCAAGGGTGGAGGTAAGGAAAAAGATCTTGTTAGCCCGCATAGGAGGAATCCAGAAGAGGGCTGGCAGTTGGCTTCCATAGAGGACTATGGAAACTGGAAATCAAGCTTAGGAAGGAGTTGGAATCGGTCTTATACCAGGAAGAGGCTCATGTGGTACCAGCGGTCTAGGGAAGATTGGATAGTGTCGGGGGACCTGTAACACGAAGTACTACCATACGGCAACCATGGTGGAAGAAATCACGAAAATAAAATTAGAAGCCTGAAAGCGGATGATGGGACCTGGATCGAAGACTCAGAGGAGCTGCGCCAGCATGTGCAAGATTTCTATTCCCCTTATTCACAGATGAAAAGCAAAAGCACCGTTTCTACTCTACCTGGAGGCCATGTTCCCCACCGTCAAGCGGGAAGCCTGGCGGTTTTTCTATAGGGAAGTGACTATGGAAGAAGTACGCAGGGCCGTGTTCGACATGAGCCCCATGAAGCCCGCCGGGTCCTGATGGCCTCCACGCAGCATTTTTACCAACATTCGTGGTCCATTGTGGGGAAAGTGTGTTCGAAGATGGTAAAAACCTTCTTTTGAGACGGGTAAAGCTGCCGGAGGGTTTGAATGCAACACTCCTGGTTCTCATCCCGAAGGTTACGGCACCGGAAACGATTAAACAATTTCGGCCAATAAGTCTTGTAATGTCTTATATAAAGTGGTCACTAAGACCATCACGAATCGTCTCAAGTAGATCCTGCCCAAGATTGTCGGCCCGTATCAAAGTTCCTTCGTACCAGGCCGCCAAATATCAGGACAATATCATTGTTACCAAAAGTGATGCACTCAATGCGGCACGAAAGAAAGGGAAAAAGGGGCTTCATGGCTATCAAGATTGACTTGGAGAAAGCCTACGACCGTTTATCCTGGACGTTTATTAATGACACCCCTTTTGGATGCAGGTTTCGGCGCAACTTAGACACGTATCATCATGGAGTGCGTCCAGACGGCAGAAATGCAGATCGTGTGGGAACCAGGGACAGGTTGCCAGCTTCAAACCTGGAGAGGCATCCGGCAAGGAGATGCAATGTCACCGGCCCTCTTTGTTTTATGTATGGAACGACTTTAGCCAATATTTCAACGAAAGTGGCGAGTGGGCTTGGAAGGGCATTCGGTTAGCTGCGAATGGCCCCGACGCTATCCCATTTGTGCTTCGCGGACGACATGGTCCTGTTCTCGGAGGCTTCCCTGGAGGCAGGTCGATGTCATAAGAAGCTGCCTTGATCAATTCTGTGAGGCTTCTGGCCAAAAGAATTAGGCCTAAAACAAGTCGCAGGTCTTCTTTTCCCAAGAATACCAACCCGGACTTAACAGAAGCTATTGCTGCAAGCCTTGAATTGCCAAGTACAAACCAACCTTGGCCGCTGTCTAGGAGTGCAGTCTCTGCACGGAAGGGTCACTCCAAGACACGTTCACAGAGCTACTTGCGAAAAATAACAACCAGACTCGATGGATGGAGAAGCAAGACACTGAGTTTCGCCGGCAGAGTTACTCTTGCAAAAGGCCGTTCTTTGTGCCATCCCCACTTATACTCTACAGACGATGTGGCTGCCTAAAGGTGTCTGCATGAAGATCGAAGCCCTTATTCGACGCTTTATATGGGGTGGCGATAGTGAGTCGAGGAAAAAAAGTTTGATAAACTGGAAAATACGGTCACCCTGGAACAAGACACCAAGGAGGAACTGGGGATACGGAAGATTAAAGAGACAAACATGGCTTTTATGACGAAGCTAGGTTGGAGAATGAAGAAGGAGCAACACCAACTTTGGGTCAGAGTTTTGGAGGCCAAATATCCCACGGCGAAAGCAGGCCGAAGGTCTTCCAACGCGTGGCGGGGATCCAAAGCGTCGCGCCGTTTGTGGAGAGCGGACTAACTAGGGTAGTAAGGAATGGCAGGGGAACACAGTTCTGGATGGACAATTGGGTACACGGTGAAAGGCTTTTCGACCACATGCTGAACCGTGAGGGCCTACCCGGAGTTGTATGCACCGGTGGTTGAATACTGGGAAAAAGGGTAGCGGTTGGAAGTGGGAAATTGCTCATAGGAGTTTTGGACAGAGCTTGGCTTGCAAAGCTCCACGCATAGTTTTGCTCGAAGACCGGCCGAACGCATGACGAATGGGGCTGGACAGGAAACCCAGAATGGAAGGTTCTCAGTCCGTTTTGTTTACGACTCTCTCACCACAGGAGTTGCATCACCGGTGGATAAAGATTGGGATCTCATATGGAAGCTGGCGTTTACCAAACAAAATTACCCACTTCCTTTGGCTGGTGAAACATGGGGCGTCTAATGACGAACGTGGAAAGGTACAAACGCGGATTTACGGCTAACATAAGTTGTTCTATTTGTGCAGGTTCCCCGGAAACGCTTGACCACATCTTCAGGGGATGCGTAACGTTGCAGGGTTCTGGGGGAGAAACTCATGCCCAGGGCACAGCACACCAAAGTGTTACGAGAAGTTGGGCAGAATGGTTTCTGCGAATTTACGAACAGACCATGGCGGGAGATTGGAGGAAGATTGGCCGATTACGTTTGGAATAGAACTATGGTGGTGTTGGCGGCTGGATAATGAAAGGATCTTTACGACAAACAGACCGACCTTGAAAAAGATCAACGCTTAACCTGGGGTTGCCCCCAGTTTACCGTAATGAGGTTAAGGAAGCTTTCAGACACAAATGGACTCCAAGGACGCACGTCACCACCTCGGCTGCTGCTACACCAAAGTGGACGAGACGGTCATCGGTGGTTAAGTTGAATGTTGATGGTTGCTGCAAGGATAGGGAACAAGAGCTGGGATGTGGTGCGTCCTTCGCGACCACCATGGAGAGTGAAAAGGGGATATACGCAAATATCGAGCCTGCTCAGCGGACGTCGCCGAAGAATGGCTGTGCTCGTGGGATACGGATGACCTTTCAGTGGGGGGTTTGCAAGCTAATCATTGAAGTGACTCTCTGCGTACGATCAACAGTCTAACTGGAAGACATCGACGTAATGAGGACGGTGACAATATAACTCGACTCTGTGCTCACGAGAGCAGAAATTTCCAGCTTTGGAGTTCATAGACAAAAGTGGCCGACCGCCTTGCCGCGGCTGCCTCTTGCACGATTAAGACAAAGGAACAAGGTTGACATGGCCCAGATCATTGCAGATTGATGTGGGAAGATATGGCCGAGCCAGACGTCTGACGCGCCGGTTCCCTCTCAAGACCTAAGTTTTTAAAGCTTTTTTCCGGGTTACCCTCCTTCTTTTATCCCCATTAGTTAATTAAAAATTATTTATTTAATAAGCGTTAGTTATATAATATGAGACTTAAAGTTATAATTAAATAAATAAAAAAAAAAAAAAAAAAAAGTCCCGACACACAATAGAGAATCACATGTCGTGATTAAGAAGGAAATGAGGTTAAATTCAAAACATCACAAATCAGTGTATTGATCATCACGTATGCAGTTTAAGAGTATTGAGCAGTTAGTAATAGTGTAATTTAAAAAGCACGCAAAGAAATAAAGTCAACTGATGAATATTAGAGAAGGAATGGATGCGGGGTTGAGAGAGAAGAGAAAGCACAATGCCGACCTGGGGTGGGCGGCGTGACAACGAAGGACTTGGGAGGACCCCCAAACGGGGTCTCCAGCGTGGACACCCGGCGTGGACGGTCGGGCCAAAATACTGGCGTGGACCTCCGGGCAAAGACTCTGTGTGGACCTGCGGCAAGGACTACTGCGTCCGACCTCGGGCAGGACTACTGCGTGGACCTCGGCAAGGACTACTATGGGAAACCGAATCAGGGCAGGGAGACTACTGCGAGGACCTGCCAGTTGGGGACCCCACCGGCTCCCCGCGTGACTCCCGGTCAACTAAAGATCCAACCGCCCGCCTTATTCTCTTGGGGTCGGTTGGGAGAACTATTTAGTATAAAAAGAGAGCACATATATTGATACATGTTAAGGGAGCCTATTTACTATTATTAATTACCATATATGTACCATGTACTTCCTACACTTATCAAACAACCATAAGTTTGTCCGCGAGCACACATTCAACGTCTTTCCCCAATCCTTAATTTATCGGGTTTTAGTAATTCGAGAGAATATACAACCCCGGTTAGATAAATCCATCATTGGTGGCTCTTGTTGAGAGGCTGACATACAAGCTCCGACGTGCTCCAATAATTCCATTCCGACTATGACAGGTCGAGGTCCAACTCTCCCGCCGGCTCCGTAACACCCGTGCCTCCCCGACTAGAGGTGGCCCTCAATGGGACCTACTAATTAGCCACAAGTCCATCTTTGAAGGTCCGGATGGGTGACCCTCAGAGACCGCCTAAGCAACCACTGCAACGACACAACAGCCGCCCGTTTCCCCCGGATCCTGCCCTCTTCCGGGGAGGGCGGCCGCCCTTCAACAGGCCTCAATGACATTGGACCGCCTCGGCGGGGGTTCGAGGAAAGTGTTCCGGTCAGCCCAGGGCCGCCCAAGGTGCCCCAACCCCGCCTCCGGCACCCTCGAGAGACGTAGCAGCCCGAGGGCCTCAACGAGACCACTAGACAACAACGAGTGCTTTCTTTGAGGTCGGCGGGTGACCTTAGAGATCACCCCACTAACCACCGCAATGGCACGTCGGGGACCCCCGCCGACCCTCCTCCGAATCTCGCTCTCTTCTAGGAGGAGGCGATGACCCTTGAACAAGCTTCCATGACGCTAGCCTGCCTCGCGGAAGGGGCTCCAAGGAGGTACGTGGGTCAGCCTCGAGCCCACCCGAAGTGTGCCTACCCCACCTCCGCCTTCCCCCGAGAGGTCGCAGGCGGCCCAAGCGCCAACCACCACGCACCCAGGTGCAACCACATTCCTCGAAATAGGGCCAGCATTGAGGAGGTCCTGTACGTTGATGGTCCCGCCGACCGTGGTCCTCCGACACAATAATCATTGTTCTATAAAAGGGGGCCAACCTGGCCGCCCCAACCCCATGAACCCCAAACTATTTTACCTTTTTCCAAAGGTTAAGGAGGTTGGGGGGCCTTGAGCCCCGAACCAAACGGCATAAATGTTATATACCTAGTAGAATCGGCGAAAATCCCATCTCCGCTAAGGCAAGAAGATGAGTTTTAAACCCATGGTCGCGGTCGTGCGCGCCCCCGCGACCTGGCGTTTCCCCGCTAAACGGTAGTATAGGGGGACGCCCCCCACTTCACTACTACCAGCGAAGAACGCTATAAGAGGTCGCTAGCGGCGCACCCTGCTAAATCTACTCTATACGAGCGACAGAGGGCAAAGATCAGCAGCATTGAGGAAGGTCGACGCGAGGGGAGGCCTACCCCAGTCCAACCGCCCCTAGGACCCTCAGCGCACAAGGCACACCTCCTAGGATAGCTTGGGTGAAGAACCCCCAAGAAATCCAGTGCAGAGGCCTACCCGGTACTCCCCCTTGCAAGCTCAAGCTCCCTACTGGCTCGACCACCTTAAGGAGTACAAGAAGACACGGCGTCCTCCCCCCCACATGAGAGGGGGAGGGGCCAAGCTCGCAAAACGAGGGCCCCAACCTGCCTACTCCTCGAGGACACACTCTGTGGAAGGGTCTACCAACGGCACCCTGCTACGTGACCTATACCCCCGAGGAGGGCCACCAAATGGAGACCCCATTCTCCCTCGCTCTAAGACTTTGAAGCCCGGACCTCCTCCGAGGTAGGCAATACCTTCCGCCATCAAACAGAAGAATATGACCCCTGCCTCAACAGGGCCAACCACGGACCTCCGCGCCGAGAATCACCAACGCCAAGTAAGGCCTACCACGAACAAGCGTGGTACTTCCAATATTTATATCTTGTAAGGTGGCGCCGACGCCTTCAGCTTCAATAAATAATGCAGTAAACTTCGTCATGGACTCATTTCACCTATTCCGGGAGGGGTGGAGGTACCTATCCAGGCCTCTTCGGTTACCCCTAAGGGGCACGAGGCCTGACCTCGCGTACAAACCCCGACGGAGAGCTTACGGCCCAAGTCCGGTGACTTGGGCCGACAGGCTTACCTAAGGGGGCACGAGGCCGACCTCGGCGTACCAACCCGACGGAAGAGCTTAATGGGCCCAAGTCCGGTGACTTGGGCCGACGGGCTTACCCTACACGAGGCACGACCTCGCGTACCAACCCCGACGGAAGAGGCTTAACGGCCCCCGGTCCGGTGGCCACTCGTGGTGACTTTCGGGCTTGGCCGACGGCTTACCCTAAAGGGGGACGAGGCCGACCTCGCGTACCAACCCCGACGGAAGAGCTTAACGGCCCAAGTCCGGTGACTTGGGGCCCGACGGGCTTACCCTAAGGGGGCACGAGGCCCGACTCGCGTACCAACCCCGACGGAAGAGCTTAACGGCCCAAGTCCGGTGAACTTGGGGCCGACGGGCTTACCCTAAGGGGGCACGAGGCCGCCTCGCGCAAACCAACCCCGACGGAAAAGAGGCTTAACAGCCCAAAGTCCGGTGACTTGGGGCCGACAGGCTTACCCTGAGGGGGCACGAGGCACGACCTCGCGTACAACCCCCGACGGAACCACTAAGTAGAGCCCAAACTCCGGGTCTGGGCCGAGGCAATGAGGATATTCATCAAACCGAGAAGTCAAACACGACCAAGGAGGGCGCACGGGACTCAAACTTAGCCTCCCAAGGCGACCCTAAGAAGGCACGAGGCACGACCTCGCGCGTACAATCCCGACGGAACCACTAAGTAGAGCCCAAACTCCGGGCCTGGGTCAAGGCAATGAGGATATTCATCAACCGAAGTCAAAAACACGACCAAGGAGGGCGCACGGGACTCAAGCTTAGCCCTCCTTAGGGCGACCTTAGTTGGGGTAGGTCCCGGCTAGAGGTGACCCTCGGCTGGGGAAAGCCTCGGCTAAGGGTGGCCCTAGAGCCCGACTCTCTCTAACAAGGAAGCTACTCCATGAGCTCGCCCAAGAAGGAGGACGCATCAAGTCGGCCACCTCATGAGCTCGCCCAAGAGGAGAACGCATATTGGAGACCACATCAGGGGCTCGCTCAAGACGAGGATACAATCAAGGAAGCGCACGAAAGAAGTAAAGTGAAACTCAGGAATCAAAGTCTAATACATGATGTCAAGGAGTCCAAGACTTGTTAAGTGTTCTTGCGGAGGAGGAGTTCCGGAGCAGGAGGTGGGGCAGACATTTTCCCAGGGGCTTGGGGTCGAGCTACTCTTTTTCGTTGACGAAGACTCGCAACTCAGAGAGTGGGGGACTCATGATTGATATATTAGGAGAATGGTTTCGGGGCAATCCAACTCGGGGTGGAGGCGTGATACGAGAGGCCTTGGAGACCCCAACGGGGTCCCGGCGTGGACCTCGGGTGGGCCTGCTACGGAGACCCCAGTTGGGGTCGACCTCAGGGGCCTGCTACGGAGACCCAGTTGGGGACGACCTCAGAAAGTCGGCCAAAGAGGAAGGAGGCGGGCGTGTCGACCTTATACTCAGCTACTCTCTTTCGTTGACGAAGACTCGCAACTCAGAGAGTGGGGGACCTCATGATGGATATATTAGGAGAATGGATGCGGGGCACAATCCGACCTGGGGTGGCGGTGTGACACGAGAGCCTTGGGGACCCCAACGGGTTCCCCAGCGTGGACCCGCCGGCGTGGACCTCGGGCAAGGACTACTGGCGTGGACCTCCGGCAAACAGACTACTGGGCGTGGACCTCGGGCGAAGGACTACCTGCGTGGAAACCATCCGAGCAAGACTACTAGGGAGACCTCCGGCAGAGGACTATCGAGGACCTCAGTTGGGACGCCACCGCCTCCCCCGCGTGACTCCCGGTCAACTAAGATCCAACCCCGCCCGCCCCTATTCTCTTGGGGTCGGTTGGGAGATCTATTTAGTATAAAAGGACGCATCTTTGTCTTGTTAAGGGAGCTATCTTCTATTATTATTACCAATATTTACCTTGTAACTCTCCTACAAACATTATCAATACAAAGTTGTCCCCGCGACCACACATTCAACGTCTTTCCCATCCCTTATTTATCGGGTTTAGTAATTCGGGTCCCCCGGGTTAATTAAATCCATCACATACTATTCAATAGTAAATATGAAAAATAAAACAGTATCACAAATATACAATTCTGCATTTGGTTAAAGCTCTCGGTTTAAAGGCCTTTTCAAGTAAGAGCCAAACTTCTAAACTCAATTTGAATCAGAATTAGTCATACAGTAATAGAGATACAGTAAACGAGAACCCGAAAATAGAATAAAAATGCATGGATAGATATGGATGTGCATGTGATGGATGAGGTCAAAATAGAGGAAAAGCAAATAGGTGGAAATGTCAAAGGAAGAGACGTATTCAACAAATATAGATGTTAGGCAAATGTCATCTTTCCTCTTTATGAATTGAAGCTATATTATCTGCGCATGCATTTATTTACAAGAGATTTGGATTATATATATGTCCACTTCACACCCTATATATACTAAAGAATTGCATAAATTTATTAAGGGTTTTGAGAATATATACTACATCTCAAGGATATCACATCGTAATACTACACTGCACGCAAGTTTTTCTTTAATTTTTTTGTTTGTTTGTTTGCAGTGTATATATACAGTATTGTGTAGACCATGGTCTAAAAGTAGCATCATTTCTTTAAGTAAAGAAATTACGATTGTTATTTTTAACGAATTTTGTATTTGTGATGTATGGGCTCATAATAAGAATGAAATTACAGTGTATTTAAAATGAAACTGAATAACATGTCTCATATAATGAATGTATATTATCAAATGAAATCGCAGTTGAATTGAAATTATACTTTAGTTGTACTGAAATGGAACTACAATATGTCTAAAATAAAATTAAATAACATATCTCATATATTGAGTGCATGTATATTGTCAAATGAAACTATAGTTGAATTGAAATGATACTTTAGTTTTGTTGAAATGAAACTACAGTATGTATAAAGTGAAACTGAATAACATGTCTCACATATCGGGTGTATATTGTCAAATGAAACTATAGTTATATCGAAATGATACTTTAGTTGTGATGTAATAATGAAACTACATACAATGTATATAAAATGAAATTGAATATCAGTTTCACATATTTGAGTTTATATTTTCCAATGAAACTGTAGTTGAATTAGAATTATACTTTAGTGGTGTTGTAATAATACTGCAATGTGTATAAAATAAAATTCAATAACATGGTTCACATATTGACTATTGAGTGTATAATGTCAAATAAAACTATAGTTGGAACAAATTGATGCTTTAGTTGTGCTGAAATGAAACTACAATGTATATATAAAATGACAATGTATATACATCATACAAACTGAATTAATTAGGCGGAACGAGTGCCGTTTTCTTTTCATTAAAAGAAACAACACCGTTTTGGACCATGGTTCACAATAAAATTTGCCTACAAATGCGTGACGGTTTTAAATATTATAGTTTTGTGAATTGAACAATAATGATTTGTTTACTAACTAAAAGATTTCTTCAATTTTTTTAGAAAACTGGAGAATTTGATAATAAAAAATAGAAAACATGTTTACTAATACAATTTTCCATTTTGAAAATTGAAAACATTTTACAGTTTTTTGGATAACTTTTAAAAATTGTTTTTAAAATTGAAAACAAAATCATTTGTCATCTATTTGGCTATTATCATTTTAAGTACATTCTCATGATTATCTACTTATATATTTGTTCATTACTATGATTACATTTATTATCATATTTTTTTTTCTTATCATGATATTCTATCTTTTCTACTCGCATTTACTTATATAAATATAACTTATTTGCTCACGCTTAAAGTTAGATATTATTCACATTATCAAAATTAAAATTTAAAATATACACCAAGTTTTAGATTTTGATGGAGCTTAATTAATATATTATTGTTTCAGATATTTTTAGTTACGTTATATAGTAATACAAGTTTGGTTCAGATATTTGATATTGAAATTTCACATATATTAAATATCAAAGTAAAAATTATATCTATACAAGTTATTCAAAAGAATATATCCAAAAAAATATTTTAAATGTTAGCTAAAAAAATATTAATATTATCTAAACTAAATTTTAGATGAACTTAATAGGTTATTGTCCGGATATATTTTTAGTTATGTTATATATATAGATATAAATTTGGTTCGAATATCAAATGTAAAAATCATACATATATTAGATTTAAAAGTAAAAATTTTATTTATTCAATATAAACCAAACATATCCAAAAATATTTTAAATATAAGATTTTATAATCACTTGAAATTACACTTGTGTTAGTTTTATAGCGTTAGTCTTTAAAAAAAAAAAAAAAAGTAAATTTGAAAAATGAGTGTTAGTAAACAATTTTCTAAAGAGAAAACATAGAACAACGCAATTTTTTTTGAAGTAAACGGGCCTAAGTATTCTAAGGGTGTGTTTGATTTAAGTTATATAAGATAATTAAGGTTATATTTGCTTGGGAATATAAGATTCCAATGTTTGGTTTAGGTTATGTAATTTTCATAGGGAATGTCACATAACCTCTAGATATAGTTTTTAGCTATTGGAAGAGAATATAAGATACCCTCCAATTTATTAGGTAATCTCACATTCCCTCATCTTATTACTAATTTTGGACTTTTGACATTTTAAACAATTTATCTTATTACGTTGTCTTATATACATACCTTAGTTTTAAACCAAACATATATATGAATCTAACATTCCTAGAATCCCAATAATCTAACATTCTCTAAGGTAATCTAACATTCCGTGAACCAAACGCCTCTAAAAGTTTTATTTTTTAGAGTCAAATAATAAATTGGTTTTGTATTGTTTGAAGTTTAACATGACTATCAAATATCAAAGAAATTAATTAAAGTATAAAAAATGAAAGGCGGAAAAATAAAGAAGGGAACAAACCCTAATTGTCTCGAAACCTATCTAGCTGTCTCACGAAACCTCGCTTCTTATTTGGGCGTTTTTTCATCCGATGGCTGTCGGCCTTTGACCGAAGCTTTGAGCCTTTGACGAAGCTTCGTTTATTGGCCGGCGGTCTCCTATTTTCTTTTGTTTTTTTTTGTTTTTTTGTTTTTTTAGTTTCATAATAAATTTCACTGCCGATTCAGCTACCAAACCTTCAAGGAAGTTGCGATAGTTCCAACAATCTAAAGTTTAAGGATTCGCTAAATCTAGATAAAGAGGTGGGTTAGGTGATGGAGCCAGAAATTCGGATTAGAGGGGGGGGCATGAAGTAGATAATAGATTCATTAATTTTTTTCAGTAAAGGCAAAACATTAAAACAAATTAAAGAGGATAATTAAAAAATAATAAACAACATCTCATTATTAAATATAAGAAGAATGTTATATATATATTATATATATACTACTGTATGTATGATATTATATATACTTATATACTATTATAGGTATATATATAGATCATATATAGTAGTAGTGTGTGTATATAAATACTGAAAAGCTATGTAAAAACGTGACTGTGTTGAAACCATATGGAAGGAATAAAAACAAAAAAACTAATTGAACCAACTAAAACAAAAACTATATTAATGCCAAAATTCGAACCCCTATCCTTTATTCATAACTCAACATGTACTCAACCAACTCATTTAAATCAACTCTTGTTAACATTTAATAGTTTTATTTACTAATACTAACATATGTACTATATATATACATATATACATACAAAAATTATAAATGGTGTGGGGGTGGGTGAGGGTGAGGGGGNCTCAGCCCCTGCCCCCTTTGGCTCCGTCCCTGGAGTGGTTTAGTTCTATGAATCCATAAAATAAAGTTCAAGAGGTGTACTGCTGCTTCTCTTTTCTTGTGTTCTATTTTTTTTTCCTCGTTTGTGTGACGAGTTTGTTTTCCTCTCATTTCTTTTGGCGAGTTCTTTTCTTCATAAGTGTGAAACATATAAGTTAGCTCATGGCGTATGTGAACTTCATCCTAGGTGACAAAGATGACAATGTAAAAGAGCATCTGCAGCTCAACTCGATGGATATATTGTCAATGAACACGACAGATGGGAAACATATACTTAGGTGGTGTGCAAGACTTTTCAACCAAACAGTCGTCCTGACTACGTTTGATCAATTCTTCAATGATATTAAAGAAGCGTTAAATTCATCTAACGAATTCAGCTTCAATTTGTGAAACAGTCTATGAATCAAGTACTTTGTAGCATTGCTAGAGAAATGTTTCTATATCTGATATAAGGAATGATATACTTGTTCCATCGATCCTATTTGTAATCGCTTCTACTTATGCATTTAAATGACTGAGCTTCTTTATTTTCAAAAAACCAAAAAATGAAAGGAGTAATATATTAATATAAGCCCAATATATTATGATGGTTCCTAACAATTTTGTCTTCTTTTTTTTTTTTTTTTTTTTTTCTTTTTTTTTTTTTTTTTTTTTTCTTGTTAATTTAGTTTTGTATGGGTAAGGTTTGTCATAGTTTTTATCATTTAGTCCAATATAATTAACCCTTTTGGCTTATTAGGGTTTTGTTTTCATCAATTAACACTTCTTTTAAGTCCAATTTTTACACAAAATTATTGAGTTGCTTTGTGAGCAAAATTGTAAAGAAGGAGATTTTTGTTTTTTTTTTTTTTTTGAAATGTGTAAATGCATGATTAATTCATTAGACCTTCTTCATTGATTGTAGTACCAAGTGGTTTATAGAATATGATTGGATTAAAAATATGTAAAAAAAAAAAAAGTGAACTTTTCGTTCTTAAATTATAGGAAATAAACATTTTCATTTTAGGAAAACACATTTTTCATTTTTAATTTATACATTATTACTTTTCATTTCTTAATTTCCTGAATTTTTATTAGGTTGGATTAAAAGAAAAACAGTTTAATGAATAGTGCCATTTTCATTGAGAGATAAAAATTGATGTGGTATACTATAATTGAGGATTGGTAAGGTTCCATTATAATTGAGGGTATAAGTATATTTGGTGATGTACTGATGGCAAAACATAATAGTCAAATTAACATTTTTTGAGTCAAAAAGTAAAGCATGTATAACACATTAAAGTATAAAATTGTACTTAGCTTGTTAACAAATAAACGTTACACATTAATTTACAAAAAAGTCCACATTTACTGTCTGAAGTTGTGTATTGGGTGAAATCCACTTTTTGACCTAGTCAGAAAAGGACCACAAGAAGGTAAACCAGTCTAAATTGTTATAATTGCCGACTAGATCAAACCAGGGCCATCCAATAGACAATTCTCACAATGAGTCAACTTGAACATTGTGGTGAGTTAATTCCTAAAATGGTCATCTGACTATGGCATTTTCTCAAATTGGTCCCTTGACTTTTAATTCCCTAAAATAGTCCTCCGACTTTTGAATTTTAAGCAAAATGATCCTCCGTTAGCTTTGGCATTAAGTTTGTGTTAAAATGAATGGTAAAACTTGAACTTTAGATTTTGCACTCCAATTTAAAGAAATAAGTGATTCCTTTTAGCAATCTGCGCATATATTTTTCAAATTTGATTTTTGTTCTCTTAAATCTGCAATCAAATGTTGGATAATCAAGTAGAAGACCAGAAATCTTTGCCTTGGGAAGTTATGGATGAAGTTGAAGATGAACTTTTTGGCCTTCTAGTTGATTATCCCGCATTTTGATTGCAGATTTAGGAGAGCAAAAAACCTAATTTGAAGAAATACATGCGTAAACTGCTGAAAGGAATCACAATTTGCTTTAAATTGGAGTGCAAAACCTAAATTTTCAGTTTTTCCTTTCATTTTAACACCAACTTAACGTCAAGGCTAACTGATGATCATTTTGACTTAAAATTCAAAAGTCAGATCAAGGACCACTTTGGAGAAATTAAAAGTTAATGAGCCAATTTGAGAAAAAGGTCATAGTCGGAGGACCATTTTGAAAACTAACTCCATTGCGGTTATTAACCAACTATCCCATCAATTTGATTAAAACTCATTATTCTCTCGACTTATATAATCTCCATTTATGGTGTATTTGAAAACTCGACAAATGATTCTCTGAAAATAATTTTCTGGATTTCCAGTGTATTCAGAGATGATGAAAAAATTGAAGTCAAGAAAAAATAATTGGGGGGGGGGGGGGAGGGAGTCATTTTCCGATCCAACTTCTTCTTCTTCCAGAGAAATGCTTCCTCCCGGGCGGCTTCTTACGCCACCTCCGCTTTCTATCTTGACTGGTTTCACGCCTCAAACCAGTACTCTTTATATATATATATATTATATATATATATAGTATATATATATATTTTTGTTATTTGGAAAAAATAACTGGGCAATAACATTAATTGTTGGTCAAGATCTTTTTTAGTTAACAAAATTAAACTTTTAATTATACAAATCTGCTTATTTTTCAGAAAAAGAACCAAACACACAAAGACAGTTTTTTGTAATGTAACCAAACACGAGAAATGAAAATGTTTTTTAAAAATAACTCATTTTTCAGAAGTTATTTTCCTAATTTTCAAACACACCCTTAAAATATATATATATATATAAGAGAACATAAAAAAATAAAAAAATTTCTACCAAGAAAATAAACACTACACAATAGTACTTTTGAGCAATAGGTAATTAATAGACACTCGAGAAGGGGGAATGGAGGATGCATAGACACAAATTGATTTGTACGTACAAAATTTCTCTTCACCTTTATACCTAAGAGTCTAAAACTAGCAACTTAAAAGCATCTTTATATATTAATTGATTTAATATGTTTCCATTGCTTGTTTTGGGACTTTGATC
>VALG01005289.1:0-15530 GCA_009835305.1 Ipomoea purpurea
GGAGACCGTCCAAGAGTGGACGAGGTTCCCGACGAGGGGCGTTAGGGAAACGCCGACCCGGGTGATAGGGAATCACCCGAGACCGCCCTCAAGAGGATGATCAAGCGGAAGGGGTTTGATCCAGTCGAGAAGAAATGGTCGAGCGGCGGCTCGAGCGGATGATGGGTTCGAGTTTTTAAACAGCGAGAGTGTCGCCAGCAAATGAGCGAGCTGACCACAGGGGAAGCAGCGCGGATTGCGGAAAGGCTCAACGGTCGAGTAGAATTTGACACCAGCCGGCGGTTCGGGAACGTTATCGACCGCCACCAAGGCAAATGGATCGGATGCACTACGACTCCTGATGGCCCCGATCACTTTCCCGTTCCCCGCCATCTTGACCGCATTCTTGGGCTACTACCAGGTCATGCCGGCCCAAATATGCCCGAACTCGCATCGGATAATAGATGTTTTCCCCAGATCTGCGCTCGCACTAGGTAGCCTGCACGATGGAGTTTTTCAACTTCATCTACCAAGTGAAGTCATCTCGGGCAATACGAGCCGGGTTCCTAATGGTACACAGTCCCGAGAAGGAAGATGCTCGATCGCAAGCCTGCCCGGGAATAACAAGGGATGGAAGAGGAGGATCTTCTCGGTCAAGTATGACCCCTGGATCCTTCCAGTTGACAGGGTATGGAGCCACGTTTCCGAAAACAAGTTTATGCCGGTCGAGACCCCGGCTCTTCGGGACGCTGTGATCAGGATCTCGAGTGAGATCCATGAGTATAAGATCTTCCGGTCGGCGGAGAGCCTTGAGGCGGCCCAGTTACCGACTCCGGTATATGACCTGACGGAAAAATATAAGCCCGTGCCGATGGGCGTGGTGGTGGCGGATGCTCCTGCTCGGGGTAAACGGAAGAAGAAAGGTCTAAACCTAACTAATTCTCCCGATCCTAACTCCCCGAACGACGCGTTATTCTCGAGCTACCGACTTGTTTATTTTTGCAGATATGCCCCAAAGCGCTTCAACGCCGCAGCCCCCAAAGTCCCCTCCCCGAACGAAGATAACTTTGGGGAAAAAGAAGATGACGACCGCCGAGTCGTCCGGAGGGGACTCCATCCCGACTGCCCGACCCTTGGGCTCCACCACGACGGTCACCACGGCGAAGGAGGCATTTTAGACACCTCGAATACGCTGGTCACCTGGTGACTAGCCAGAAGACAAGGGGAAAGGTGGTCGAGAAGCGACTGAAGAACGACCCCGAGCAAACGACAAAAGGGGGAAGCTAGCCCGAGCCCCGCGTTCGGGCCAACCATGGCCGATGCTTCCATCCTATCCCGGATCGGCAATCAAGTGCCGATCGAGATGGACTTAGCTAAGCTAAGCCCGACCAGCTGGCAGAAAGGCTTGGTCGTGAGCTGGCTGAGGTAAGGACTCCTTCTTCTCTTTCATCTTTTTATCGTTAAGTGCCATCAGTCGGGCTAATCGAGCTGATTTTGTAGGCATCCTGGATCGGGTTGGCCTTCACAGCCAAGCGCTGTTGGCCACCGAGGCCACAAGACTCAAGAAGGTAGCCGACCGGCGGCTACGGGAATTGGATGAGCTATCTGCCGACTTCAAGAAGTCCGAGGACGCCCTAAAAAAGGCTCGGGCCGAGCGGACTACACTGTTGAAGGCGGTGCAGAAGGAAAAAGACGCCTAGTAAGAGGCGGTCAAGAGAATCGCAAGCTCGCTCGGACGAGCGACCCGAGCGAGGCGATCAGTCATTTCTTCTTCGAGGTCGAGCCCGACATGCAATTCATCCGGCAGATGCGGAAAAACGTGGTCGCGGATGAGCTGTTTTGGTCATTCGGTCAATGTGCCTACAAGTGCGGGCAACATGACATGAGGGACAAGACCGAGGCAACATGAAGGAGGCGCTCGAGGGAGAAGACCTCGAGATGGTCCTGACCACCCTCAGACCTTCGTTCCCGACCCCGGGCTAGACCCATAATGACCCCGAGGTGGAGGTTGTTGGTCCGAGTGTGGCCCCGCCGCTGACAAGTCGTCAAGGTAGAAGTCGCCGATGCTGAGCGATGCCGAGGCTGCGAAGAAATGAAGCCCGTAGTTTCTTCGTTATTATTATTTTGTAAGTGAACCTGATCGGGAGCCCGTCCCGAGTTGTACGGGCACCTTTTAATTTTAATGACAATTTTTTAAGTTTTCCCATTCGTCTTTCTTTTACGCTTCGTTTTTAATTCGCATGAATGCTAATCATCAATGCCAATCGTAAACACGACCATACGCGCCTAATGGCCTAGTCGTAGACACTTCGATCAACTGGCCTGTCCGTTCGGGATTTATCCCGACGTACTTGGCCTTGTCGATAATTTTTGAAAATGTGGCCTTTTCTGATCGGGGTATTCCCGGTCATTAAGCCTTTGCTAACTTCCTTAGTCCCAGCCCCACACTTTTGTACTCTCGAGGTACGAGTGGGTGCAAGAGTAGACAGAAGTTTGACGGATCGAGGAATTGTGTTGTGAGTTCTGGCTTTCCCGATTCACTGGCTTGACCTGATGTCCGCCGAAGAGGACGCATTACCGTCGACTTTATCGTCCTGGTTGAGTATTACGCGGCTATTAAGCCATAAGTGAAAGTTATTGGTAACCTGATTAAGTACCCCCTTACATCAGTAAGACCTGAGTGAAGTAATATGAAAGCATAGAGCCCCTGAGTGTTATGGCGGGATCTCGATACGAAAAAACACCAATAACTACGAACACAGGACTAAAAAAAAAAAAAAAATACAATATAATAATAAATAAATAAAAGAAAAAAAACCAGTCGAAAAAAAAAAAGATCACAGTAATAGAACAAAAAAAAAAGCAAAATCACACGAATACAATATAAAAATATAAGAATAATAATCAATACAAGTACAACAAACAGATAAATAACAAATATTTACACAGATATATAAGACACAGAAACGAGAGCCACACGAGGTTGAGACCAATAAAACAGACATATAACAAAAGTAGACTAAGCCTAAACTAACAGGTGCTCGGATTCCAAGTCCCTCGACCTTACCCTATCTCGAGTTGGTCGGCCAAAGCCGACTCTCCCTTAGGCTTGGTCCGACTCTCGTGAGTAAATTCAGTGGGAGGGAACATGAGCACTCAATGGTCGTGGATCTTGACGAGTCGGGAAAAAGGCAGCTTGCGCTCCGCGTGAGAATATCCATAAAGCGGTGAAAATAACTGCGTCCGGAAGTTACTCCTGCTATTTTTCAGTAGGGGGATTTATGCTAACTCGTCGCAGGGAAAAAAGGCAGTCACCCGCTGGAGTTGGAAGCTTGCAGGAACTGGGAAAAAGGCGCATATGTGCCTCGTGCCGTAGTCGGCCGGGATACGCTGGAGACGCAACCGGATCGGGGTAATCGGGGGACTTGGAATTCCGAGCACCTCGTTATGTTTAGGCATAGTCTACTTTTTGTACATTTTGACGGGTGGGGCTCCCTGCTGTTGCTCTCGTTTGTCGTGTCTTGCTATAAATTCTTTTAAATTTTTATCTAAACGTCTGCCGTACCGCGCGAAAAATTCATGTTATACCTGATCGGTGATTGCTTCCGCGTTTGCATAGTACCCGTCGGTTTTTTCCATACTATTCTAAAGTTGTTCGGGTCACTCCGTTCCCGTTCGAGCACGTCGTCCGACTCGGACTCCGCAGCAACAACTCAGGGGCTATATGGTTCATATTACCTCTCCGTCAGTCTGTACTGGATGCAAAGAGGTCAATATAAAAATAGAAGAATATAAAATAACATATATATACAAACATAATATGGCATTTATAGCCGCTAAACTCACAGACAAATAAAGAATAGAAAGACAACAAAAAAAAAAAAAATAAAAAATTGGCTATAATAATAAGAGGAAAATAGAAGATAAAAGCACTAACAAAACAAAAAAAGAATAGGAAGAAAAGCCAGAACAAATAAAACAAAATATATCCGATCAGATAATATATGTCTACATATATATAGAACTCGTAATCGGGTACCACAAAAAGTGTACAGAAGAGACTAGATACAAGAATATAAAGGAATATAAGAAAGAAGATAAACGATAGAAAAGGCCACATTAATATACAAAAAATATATCGACAGGCAGATAATAAGATAATCCAGAACAAGAGAATGAGAAAGATAGATAAAAATATAAGATAATATATAAAGCCGTAGAAATCACGAAATAAAAAGGAAATTCTACAGATTAGAGACTATAGGAATAGAAATATAAAAAGAATAAAAATATAAAAGATTAATAACGAGATAAAAGAAATGAGAATGGACCCACTCTAAAGACATGGTCATTACAACATTAAAAAGTGCCGTTACCACTCGGGCTCCCCCGGGCTCCGACTCAGGTTCACCTTACAAAATAATAATAAAGAAGAACTAGGGCTTCTTTCTTCGAGCCGTCGGCATCGCTCGATCGGCGATTCTACCTTGACGATTGTCAGCCGGCCGGCCCCACTCGGACAACCTCCCTCGGCGGTCATAATGGGCCTCTCCGCCCCGGGGTCAGGGACCCGAAGTTGGAGACGCCCCTGGTCCCGACGAAAACATCTCGAGGTCTTTCTCGAGGCGCTCCTTCATAGGTTGGCCTCGTCTTTCTCATGTCACTCGCTTGCCCGCACTCTCTAGGCCATTGACCAATGCAAACGCTCATCCCGCGCCCGGCACACGTCTCTTATCGCTTGCCGGATGATTGGAATGTGGGCCGACCTACGAGAAGAAATGACTGATCGCTCGCTCAGGCGTTCCCCGCTCGTCACGAGCTTCGAGTTGGCGATTTCTTGCGCCTCTTACTAGGCTCTTTTTCCTTCCTGCACGCTTTCAAAAACCGTGATGCGCTCGGCCCGGCCTTTTGTTAGGGGTCCTCGGACTTTTGAAGTCGGCGATAGCTCATCCAAATTTCCCGTAGCGCCGGTCGGCGTAAAACTTCTTGGTCTCGTGGCTCCCGGTGGCAACAGGGCTATGGCTTAGTAGTGGTCCCCACCCCCACCCCGATCCAGGAGCCCTACCAACATAAGCAGCATCTTAGCCCGACTTGATGGCTATTAAGATAAAAGAATGACGAAAGAAGGATCCTTACGTCAAAGCAGCTACGCAAGCTTTTCTGCCAGCTGGTGGCCTTACTTAGCTAAGCTCTCCGATCAGGCACTTGATTGCCGGTCGTAGCTGGAAGCTCGGCCATTGGTCTGGCCGAACGCGGGTCGGCGTAGCTTCCCCCTTTGTCGTTTGCTCGGGTTCCGTTTCTTCAGTTAGGGCTTCTCGACACCCTTCCTCCCTTGTCTTCTGGCTAGTCACCCCGGTGACCAGGTTCTTTTCAGTGTCTCCAAAATGCTCCTTCGGCGGATGGTGACGTCGTGGTGGAGCCCAGGTCGGCGTCGGGTGGCGTCCCCTCCGGACGACGTCGGCGGTCGTCATCTTCTTTTTCCCCAAGTTTCTTGTTCGGGGAGGGTGGGGATTTGTTGGGGCTGCGGCGTCCTGAGCGCTTTTGGGCATAACTCTGCAAAAATACACAATGTCGGTTGCTCTGATAACGGCGCTCGTATCGGGGGTTAGGTCGGGAGATTAGTTAGTTTAAGACTTTCTTCTCCGTTTACCCGAGCAGCGAGCATCGCCACCACCCACGCCAATCGCACGGGCTTGATACTTTTCCGTCAGTCTAATACCGGCAAGTCGTTAACTGGGCGCCTCAAGGCTCTCCGCGCGGAAAAAAGCCCTCTTATCACTCTGGATCATCCTCGCAGATCCCTGATCAAAGCGTCCGAAGAAGCCCGGGGTCTCGACCGGCATAACTTGTCTTTACGGAAACGGTGCTCCCATACTGTTCAACTGGAGGATCCAGGGGTCTACTTGACCGGAAGTCCTCCTCTTCATCCTTGTTATTCCCCGGGCAGCGCTTGCGATCCCGCATCTTTCTCCTCGCGACTGTCGACTACTAGGACCCGCCTCCGTCCAATTGCCGCAGACTGACTTACTTGGTAGCCTGAAGCTTGAAACTCATCGTGCGCCGCTACTACGTGTCCGGCGCAAGATGGGCTGCTATTCATCCGTGCGTTCGGGCATCATTTGCGCTCGTCCACACCACACCCATGACCGGTAGTAACCAAGCACCCGGGAAGATGGCGGGGAAGGGAAACCGTGATCGGTGGATCCGGGGAAATCGTAAGTAAACTCGAATCCTTTGACTCTGGTCAGGCGGTCGAATAAATAAACACATTCCGACAAACCCAGCTTGTGCATCAAAATTCTCTCGACCCAGTAAAAAATCCCTTATCCGCATCCGCGCTGCCAATTCCCTGTGGTCCACCCACAAAACTCGCTCAATATCCACTCAAGCCTCGAGCGACACACCTCCTCACCAAGTTTAAACACCTCGACAACATCCTACACAAAAAACCGAATCGAGCGCCGGATCGACCCATAACACAAAATCTCATGATCTCGAAACTGGATAAACCCTCCTCGCTTGAATCTACCTCACACATTGACAGGACGGCCGGTCTCCAAAGAGTGTTCCCTATCACCCGAGTCGGCGTTTCCCTACGCTCACGGAAAATCGAGGACACCCTCGATCCACACACAATCGTGGACGGGAAGGGGGGCAATTCCCCCCCAATCATCCGCTACCAACATGCCGCATCTTGACCAGTCGAGCCTCAACTCTCCAACAAACAAAGGAGAGGCAAAAGGCAAGAAGAGAAAAGAAATGCTGAAGACGGTTCAAGGGCATCGGAGCAGCATGCGTAGACGAGAGGAAGACACTCCGAAAAGTGGACACGAGTAAAATCCGAACAGACAAAACAACGGGCGATATAGGGAAACAACAGGCCCCAGCCCGGGTGACTAGGATCCACCGGAGACCCCATCAAGAGGATGTACCAAGCGAGTGGGTTGATCCAGTTCGAGGAATGGTCGACGGCCGGCGGATCGGCGCATGATGGTTTCGCGTTTCTAACAGCGAAGGTGCTCAGCCAATGAGCGAGCCTGACACAGGCCGGAACTGCGCGGATTGGGAAGGATCAGGTCGACCGTAGAATTTGCCAGCCCGCGTATCGGAACGTTATCGACCGCTAACCAGGCCAACTGGACATGGAGTGAACACCACGAACCCCCTGATGGCTACACGAAAACGATACTTTCCAAAGTTCCAAGACAAATCCAACAACATTAGCACAGATATCTTAAAACCAACAACCGACGGCTAACTACAGAAATCTCAGACGCCACCACACAATGAAAATCAAGCCACACCGACACACAAAATCGCATCCGGAGAATAATAAGCATGATTTAATCCCCAGAAATAAAACAAAAAACCAACAAACTGAGCATCACGAAACACACAAATAAAGATAAAAGAAACCTGCAGAATGGACAAAAGTCTTTCACTCACTCTACTCTACCAGATACACAACGTCATCACAATCCGCAATGTACAAGCGAAAAGGCGGGAATTACTATGGTACAAATAACAACAGAATCCCCAAAAGAGAAAGGATAAGAATGACTACGAAAAACAATCGCAAAAACCAAACAAAGCATCACCAGCCGGAAAGAATACAGGGAATGAAAGAAGGCGAAGATCTTCTCCGGTAACGTATGACCCCCTCGGATCCTTCCAGTTGAAAGGGTAATCAGCGAGCACACCCTATATCCGACAACAATTAACTCGCGAACTCGACGAACCACCACCGGCTCTTCGGGACGATGTGATCAGATTCGTGAGATCATTGAGTCTAAGCATCTCTTCCGGTCGGCGGAGAGCCCTTGAGGCGGCCCCAGTTACCGACTCCGGTCTATGACTCAGACGGAAAATATACAGACCGTGCCCCCGACCCCTGGGACCGTCCCGGTCGTCCGCGCCGGATGCTCCTCGCTCCCCCGGGGTAAACCGACCCGCACGCCCCCAGTCTAAACCCGTAACTCAGCTTCGTCCCTCCCGATCCCTCAACTCCCGAACAAGCCCGCGTTACCCCTTCTCCAACACAGACGCTCCGTCCACCCGACCGACTTGTTTATTTTCGTGCAGACTATGCCCCGCCCCCAAACAGCGCTCAACCGCCCCACCACGCCAGCCAACCAACGTCACTCGCCCACCCCCACCAAAAAAGAAGATCAAAAAATAAAAAAAAAATAATAAACGAGAGGAAAAAGAGATGACGACACGCCGAGTCGTCGAGGGACTCATCCGCGACTGCCGACCCCCTTGGGCTCCCCCACGACGGTCACCAAAGAAAAAGCAAAAAAAACAGACAAAAAAAAAGGACGGCATTTTACGACACAAACAAACAACAACAAATCGAATACGCTGGTAACAACAAACTGGGTGACACAACCCTAGCCAGAAAAGACAAGGAGAGAAAATAAAAGAAGAAGGTCAACGAAAAAACAAACGACAGCCAGATGAAAACAAAAGAAACAAAACGGACACCAACGAACGCAAACACGACAAAAGGCGGGAAGCCCTAGCCCGAGCCCCCCGCGGCTCGCAAGCCCAACCATGGCCACGAAAAAAAGAAATAAAGCTTCCATTCCTAAAAAAACAAACTCACAAAGGATAACAAGGACCAATACAAGTGCAGAAAAATCAGAAAACAAAAAAAAAAAAAAGAATGAGACATAACATAGCACTAAGTAAAAAGCCAACAGACACGAGAATAACACACAGCTCTGCGAAAGGCTTGGTCGTCCGAGCTGGCTGAGGTTAAGGACTCTTCTTCCTTCATCTTTTATTCGTCTAGCCCCTGGCCATCAGTCCCGCCTACCCACATCGAGCTGATTTTTAGGCATCCTGGATCGGCGTTGCGTCGCTTTCACCCAGGGCCAAAGAACGCCACCATGATTGGAACACACCACACAGAAAAGGACAAAACAAAAGAACCAACAAGATAGCAAGCAACGACGCAAGAACAAAAAACACGGAAATAAGGGACAAATAAAAAAAAAAAAAAAAATCGGAAAATCTGAACAATATCTGAACACAACCAAAACAAACACCGCTTCAAAAAGAAAAAGACCAAAACACACGAAGAAAACAAGATAAAAAAAAAAGCTCGGGAGAGAGAAAACACTACAAAGAACACTAAAGTTAGAAAAAAAAACAGAGGGCGCTCGCAAAGAAAAGAAAGAAAAGAGCTAGTAACCAAAACAAAGACGGAACGTCAAACAAAGAAGATAACAACGCCGAAGTCGAAGCTCGGACGAGCGAAACCCGAAGCGAAAAGAGACGTAAGACAAAAAAAACACACATACAAAAATAAATAATCTATACGGAAGGCTCTGAGGCCCAAAAGACATAAGAAACAAATTCATACCGGACAGAATGAAGCGGAAACAACGTGCTCGGAGGATCGAGCTCCTGTTTTGGTCATTCGTCATTCCTACAAGTGCCGCCCCTGACATGATGGACAAGACAGACGGCAAATGAGGACCCCGCGCTCGAGGGAGAAGACCCTTCGAGATGGTACCTGACCACCCTCCCAGACCTTCGTCCTCCCACGACCGGGCTAGACCATACTGACCCGAGGTGAGGTGTTGTCCGAGTGGCCGCCACGCTGACAATCGTCAAGGTAGAAGTCGCCGATCGTGAGCGACCTGCCAGCTGCGAAGAATGAAGGGGCCCGTATTATTCTCTCGTTATTATTATATTTGTAAGTGAACCTGATCACCGGAGAGCCGTCCCAATGATTGAACACGGCCACATATCTATAATTTTAATAGACAATCTCTCTTTTATGTTTTCATACTGTCTTTCTTTTACGCTTCGTTTTATTCGATAGAATGGTAATCATCAATGCCAATGCTCCAAACACGACCATACCCGCTACCATGCGCTAGCATCGTAGAACCTCTCGTCACTGGACTGTCCTTCGGCCCAGATTCCCCGACTACCATATGGCCTTGCGATCAACTCCTTTCGAAAATGTGCCTTTTCTGATCGGGGTACCTTCCCGGTCATTAAGCTTTGCAACTTGCTTTAGCTCCCAGGCCCACACACTTTTGTATCTCCGAGGTACATGGGTGCAAGAGTAGCACAGAAGTTTTTGACGGGATCGAGGAATTGTGTTTAGTTCCTGGCTTTCCGATCAGCCTTGGCGTGACCCTGATGTCCGCACGACAGAGGAGCGGGCAATAACCGGTCGAACTTTATCGTCTTGGCTCTAGTTGTTAGCCGCTATATAAAGCCTAAGTGAGAGCGTTATAATGGAATGATTTAAAGTACCCCTCCATCAGCTAAGCTGAGGGAGAGGTAATATCGAAGCAATAGAGCCCCTGAGTTGTTGCTAGCGGAGTCTCGATCGTCCGATGCACGAACGGACTCGCAGTGACGCAACAATCTATAAGTATAGAAAAACCGACTCGGTCACCGTATGCAAACCGGTCGCCAACACCGATCGTTCATACTCACATGATCTCTTTCCCCGTACGCAGACGGTGAAAAACATACTTTATACAAGAATTATGACAAACCGACGAACGACAGCAACAGCAGGTTGCCCCACTCCGTCAACATGTACAAAATAACTATGCCTAAACATAACGACGGTGCTCGGAATTCCAAGCTATCACCCTCCATTACCCGACGGCTCTTCGTCTCCAGCTCGGCTATTGCGTTCACCGGCCGGCCTACTGCACTGATGACATACTGGACCTTCCCAGTTCTGTTGCAAGCTTTCAACCTCCCAGCGGTGACTGCCTCCCCGTCGAGCGGAGCTACCTAATCCCCTACTTGAAATAGGCGGGATTAACCAGGACGTCCATTATCGTTTCACTCGCTTATGATATTCGACATGACGCCGATGCGCAGGTCTCCATTTTTTCCTCGACTCCGCCTCAATCCCACGACCATTGAGTGCTCATTTTCCTCGCTTGATGTAGTTCCAGGGCTCGGGTCCAGGCCTCATCGGGAGTCCGGGCTTTTGCTCCATAGGATAGGGCGAACGGCGTCTTCCAATCGCTTCAATCGGGGTCGTCGACTAGTCACAGGACAATAAGGAACTCTCGGCCCAACTACGACCTGCCGGTGTAGCTTATTCTTCAGACCTTTCAGATTGTCTGATTAGGCGTTCTCCACTTGTCCGTATTCCCTGCGGGTAAGCACCGACAGATCGACATCCGGTTCTCCCGATATGGCTAAGGAATTCTGAAAATACTGGCTTACAAATTGGAGGTCGTAAATGTCCGCTGTGATATGCACTGGGTCACGCAAAGCGGAGCTACATTGCGCCCATAAACACGAGCACATTGTTGAGATGATGACGTTGCTAATCTGCTCCCGATCCATTTGGAGAAATAATTTGATGGCGACAATGACAACTTGTCTTCGTCGCTAGTTGGGGAATGGCTACAAGATATCACCCCCCACCTAGCGAAGGGAATATGCAATCGTCGACGGCTGGTAGAAAGTGGCCGGTCGTCCAGCGCATCCGGCGCTATAATTCGAGACGTTTGACAATCCCGAGCGAGTTTTCTCACAGTGCAAGCTGAAGGGCGGCCAATAGTACCAGTCAACATTATCCGACGAGCTAGGTCGGACTCCTTGTGCCAGAAGGCTGCGGAAGTGTAATTCCTTCATTACAATCGCCTCAGAATGCGGTCAAAGAACGCATAAGATCGGCCCTCGTCGACCGTCTATAGACGCGACGTCCCAAACTTGGAACCTCGGGCTCTAAAGTTTGGCACTTTTCCGAGCATGCGAGGGTCGTCTGGGGAAGCCGCGTCCGCCGAGAAATTCCTTCAGATCGTGATCCAATCATCCTTCTGCCAGTTGATGGGAGTGAACCGGCAATCGGGTGGATGCTGTGTTTGGGATCTACCAAGGATCCGAGCTTATTTCGACATGTGTTTCGGGCATCTTGGCGCTTGGACAAGATTATCTGGGCAGTCGGCATTGTCCAGCTCAGATGTGTCGAACGTATACACTTCAGAACAGAGCAAGCTTCTCCATGGCTAGCGTCTCGGTACTGTTGTAGTCCCGCTCTCCATTCACCTCATAAATCCACGACCGGATCTGCCCAGACACCGAGCGCGGGTCGTATCTGAGGCTCTTAGATACTCAGGCCCCAGCGTCCCGAGCATTGCAAGCCGTCTCGAGAAAGGCTTTCGTACTCGGAGGCCTCATTTACTGGTGCGGCATGGACTGATACCATAAGGGGTGCGAAGTTCAGAACCTTGAATCCCTCCGGCTCGTGACTACCTCCCTCGCTCCCGCTTCCCCTTGTTTACTGCTTGACCATCAGATTAGACCAACGTCCCCACTCGGCCCTCAGGGTCGCGACCTCGAGGGGTCGGTGTTCCGAGCAGTGCACTCAACCAAGAAATCTGCCAGTGATTGGCCTTTGATAGCTGGTCTCGGTTGATATTCAATTGCATACTGGGTCAGCAACGCCCACTTGACTAGGCGGCTCAGATGATGAAGCGGTACGGAGGACTAGTCCGATCGGTTGATCGGTCAATACGCTAATTGCTCGACCCTGGAAATAGGGAGCCAACTTCTTCGCCGCAATGTAAAGGGCGTAGACGACATTCCTCAAGCCGGGAGTACCGGAGCTCGGGACCCATGTAGCGCGTGGCTTACATAGTATACCCGGTCGCATGGACCCCTTCCGAATCGGTTCGGCACAAAACTGGCGCTTACTGCACGATCGAACACGGCGAGGTATACGTCTAGCTCCTCTCTGAGCTCAGGCTTCCGAGACACAATCGGTGACATGAGATACTCATTTAGCTCATCGAAGGCCGTTTGGCATTTCTCGTCCCAGACGAATCATTAACTTTACCCAAATACCTTTTGAGAAAGTAAAGCGCGCTCGGCTAACTTGGAGAGGAACTCGGCTGAGCGCTGCAACCGAACGGTCAATTGGCTGGACTTCCGAACCGTAGAGAGGTGGTTGCTTCCAGAATTGCCTAAACCTTGGCCGGGTTGGGCTTCGATCCCTCTCTTAGGTCATCATATAGGCCAAGAAACTTCCCGCCTGAACCGCAAATGTACACTTTGTCGGGTTCAGCCTCAACTGGTACTTCCTCATGATCTGGAAGCACTCCCGGAGATCCCGAGTGTGGTCGGATCGGTCCCAACTCTTAACCATCATGTCGTCGATGTAAGCTTCCATCGTTTCGGCTTAGAAGATCAGCGAATAGCATATTGACCATTCTCTGGTAGGTCGCTCCCGCATTGCGGAGGCCTAACGGCAATCACTCGGTAACAATACATCCCGTCCGGGGTAATACGAAGGCTGTTTTGCTTTCATCCTCATGGTGCATCATTATTTGGTGGTATCCCTTTGAATGCATCCATGCAACTCATCAGCTAAGCCCCGGCCGTCTCATCGACCATCTGGTGGATGCTCGGTAGTGGATACGGGTCGAGAGGGCAGGCTTTATTCAAATCCGTGAAATCAATGCACATCCTCCACGCCGGTGGCTTGGGAACAAGGACAATGTTAGCCACCCACTCGGGATAGATGACTGGTCGGATGTGCTCGATCGCCGCCATCTTCTTGACTTCCTCGCGAATAAACTCGCAATGATCTGGAATGATAGGTGCCGGGTCCTTTTGCACGACGGCTTCGCTGCGGGATCAACGGCTTAGCTTGTGGCAGATGACCGTTCGGTCGATCCAGGGCATATCCTTCGGCCCCCCACGCAAATATATCAGCGAACTCTCTGTAGGATCGCCAAAATTTCTGCTCTGAGCTCGGGGTTAGGGCCTGGCCAATTTTAATCTTCCTGTCCGGTTGGTCCTCGGATATGGGAACTTCCTCAATCTCCTTGGAGGGCTCGGGCTGCTCCTTTCGATCATTGGAGACCTCTTTCACGATCGTGTTTACCCGAGAAGAACGTGCCAGTATCACGCCTGTTGACCCGCTCGGGTATAAAACTTCCGGGCGGATTGGGTCGCCCTCGGACAACACCGACCCCTGTTTGGGGGTGGGAAATTCATGCATAGATGAGGCATTGAAATTATTCCACCTATCCTCATGAATGGCGGGGCGGCCTAAAAAAAATGATGTTGTGGACACAATGGAGGTTGACCACAACGACTTTCAACTCTGTTTTGATCGACTTTGGGGAGTGCCGATCTCCACCGGGAGCGTAATTTTTCCTTCGGGGTAAATAAGAGCCCAGGTAAATCTCTGACAGGGGTACACCGACCGGGGTCAGCTCGCGCATGTCCAGCTTCAGCTTCTCAAATACGTCCAAATAAAAGGACGTTGACACTGCTCCCAGTGTCCACCATAACCCTATGGACGTCCGTGCCATTGACGTTGATGGACCACGAGCGCCTCCCATGCCGTGATCCCGTTGCTTGGTTGATCCTCCAGAGTAAAAAGGTTATGCTCAATTTTTTGTCTTTTCCGGTGTCTCGGGATCCCACTATGGCCGACCAGCAGTTCTCCCTCCCAGGTCGGGAAGCGTCATCAATCCACCAAAGTAAACGTGGATCGTCGGCTTGACTGCCGGCCGACTGCTTGTTGGGGATCGGGGTCCCTTCGGTCATCTCGTCTCTCGGACCCCAACCGATCGGAACGTCCATCACGATCAGAACGATCGGAACGGTGATGGGAACGCCGGTTGTCTCTCCGATCGGTGTTCTCCTTCGTCCCTCCTCCTTTCCCCACCGCACTTGTCTAACTTGCCAAGGTTGAGCAAGTCTTCCAGAAGTTGACGCAAGTGGGTACACTCCTCGGTGTCATGACCGGCGCAACGATGGTATGCACAGTGCTTGGTCTTGTCAGGACCATCATGCCCGGGATGGGGGAGTTTAATCAGGTTGCAGACTGGGGCCGTACTGGCATCGTTCTGGCCGGCAGAGTCAGTTGAGGCGTCGTAAACTCCACCTGGCTTGGTGCGGGACAGGGGATGGTCAAATCCCTCCCCCGACCCGATGATCCGGCACCCGCCCGGCCGGTTTACGGGAAACGGACGTCCGACATCCTGCGAGCGCATTTAGCTGCATTGGCCCTCCGCCCAGCATTATGCATAATCTGTGACGCTCGGGAGGGCCTCCTCATAATGGCGGGGGGGGTGAAGGATGAAACCTGATAAAGATAGCGGCCCGGAGGGCAATAATATGAGACGGCATGTGAAGGCTGTTAGTGATCGTCCCCCCAATGGGCCCTCCAACCCTCCGCCACTACGACTTTCCACTTGACTAGAAAATCAGCCCCAAGGCTCTCCCCTTCGAGCCTGGCTTAGATTTCTCCCCAGGTACATGTAAATTTTCTGATCCCCCACCCTGGAGGTAGATAAACTTGCCTCAACGAACTTGATCGCTCCCATTCCGCCCCCGAACCAGTAAGCGTGAATAAACACTCGGCACAGTTACGGCGTCTGACACGCCTTTCAACAATCATGGTTGCCGTAGAAATCATTGACATGGACGGCTCGGGGTCCGCGTACAGCTGCATCCAATAAACTCTTCCTCCCCCGTGATACCTTTAAGTTCGAGCCGGGTAGGGCTGAAGCCATTAATCTCCGTTGTAAAAAATGGTGTTC
>VALG01005290.1:0-23977 GCA_009835305.1 Ipomoea purpurea
CTACCTGCTTACTTAAAGAAAGGACGTAAGATCACACTGTTGTGGTAACAACTTATACGTCCAATGAATATAAAGCAAGTTAGTTCGTTCCATATGTGCTAGTAGAAGCCTATTCTATTCAGCTATAATGTGAATAATAAAATAATAATAATAATATAATAATAATATAAATAATAATAAAATAATAAAATAATAATAATAATAAGAGGAACTGACTGAAAGTTGGGATTGAGGGGAAGAGAAAGTTTTAATTCATAAGGTTAAAATATGTCATTACTTTAAATAATAAGGGTAAAGATGAAAAAAAGTTAGAAGCTAGTAGCTTATTTTGAAATGCTACCTAAAGTAGCTTCAAAATAAGCTCTTATTTTAAGCTAGGAGCTTATTTTGGAACATTACCAAACAGAGCTTAATAGATTATTAGTAGCTTAAAATAAGCTATAAGCTCCTAGCTTAGCCTTGCCAAACACGAGGCCTGGAACATGCAAATTATTGGGTGGACCATGGTCCACACAATGTTATGTGGACCATAACAAAAAAGTACATTTTTAATATACTAAATATACATTATTTTTGTATTGATTGTACATTTATATAATATAATGTACACTCAAAACAAAAATAATGTACTCCCCTAAATACAATATTCATTATTTTTGTACAAAATATATATTATTTTTTACAATAGAACAAAATATGATCCACACAACTTGTGGTGGACCATGGTCCATACCAATAATGATTGACTGGAAGATGTCAAGGCCCACGGGATGGGGATGTGGCAAATTATGCCCTGGACCTTGTGTGCGCACCTATGAATATTTAGTGTTGAGTACACGCACCAAAACGACGTCTTGTTTTTTGTATAAATGAGAAAACTCGTCATGTATAGTTAAATAAAAAAAATATTCCATATGATTGTGATGCGTTGCGCGTTTTGCCGTTAACGGCGTTATTTTTTTTTGGATTATGAATGTAAAGTTATGCGTTAGAATGACAGTTTTAGTGCGTTAGAATGTCAGTTCTGCAACATATGTAATAAATGCATATATATGAAATCTTATTTAGGAACCAAGTCCTAACCATTAATGAACTTAACAATTATGAACCATTTTCATAGTTAATTACGCATAGTAACAGTTATCTGAACCAGACATGTAAATACGAGACATAAAAGCTTACTATTAAAATCCTGGTGATCATTATATATCTGATGCATTATATCGAACAGTGAATTATTAACTAGAATTGAAATTCCACAACTCAAATTGCAGTAATAATGAATGTTAACAGTTTAATTAACTGATGATTTATCGATGAATTACCATCTTCAATAAATTCAGAATCTAATTATGATATGTTATATGTACATCTCAGATAAATTGACTAGATATGTCAACATCACACACCAAGCCAGGGACATTATGAACAAATAGCTCTGAATTATGAACTTACAATTTTGAACAATATAGTGATAAAATTATGAACATAGAGCTCTAAAATTGTGAACATAGAGCTTCGAAAATTATGAATTTACAATTATGGAGTTATGAATGTACAGTTATGGAGTATGAATGTACAGTTATAGTTATGAATGTACAGTTATGGAGTTATGAATGTACAGTTATAGAATGATGTATAGTTACAGAGTTATGAATGTATAATTATTAACATATAGTAATAAAAATTATGAACATATACTCCTATAACGAAACAGTCTGAAAAAAAAAAAAAAAAAAAAAAAAAAAAAAAAAAAAGATAACAGTGCCGTTAGGCACTGTTACCCGTGTCCAGCTTGCAAGCTGGACACGGGTCCAGTGCATAACGATTGATGGGATGTACGACCTAGTTTAAGCCCACCATTCCAGACCCAAAGACGAGCTTCAATACAGGAATGGCTAGGGCAATTTATATCCTACACCACGGCGCACGTTGCACTATGCGTCCAGATGCAAAATGACGGTCGTTTTAATTAATTATTATTTTTTTGTTTGAAATTTTCCGTCCAGTGAATGACAGTAGTTTTTTTTTTTTTAAAAAAAAAAAAAAAAAAAAAAAAACCGTTGTTCAAGAATGTACATAATGTTATACTAGAATACACATATTGTATACATGAATGTACATAATTATATAAAAAAATATACATACTCTTTTTAAAAGATAATACACATAATCTAAATATAATACATAATAAACATAAAACTTTTAACATAATACACATCAACTCTTAACATAATACACACAAATTTTCTGATTCAGATGTACATAATTGTATAAAAAGAATGTATATAATTGTATATAAAAATGTACATAACTGTATGAACCAATACACATAATTGTATGAACAAATACACATAACTTTGTGAACAAATACACATAATCCCAGCAACTTCCTACCGCGCCTCCCCCAAAACGACGTCGTTTTAGGAGGCGCGCGGCGCACAGTGCTATGTGCGTCGTGGTGTAGGGTATAACGATTGAATGGCTAGTTGCTCGCAGCTAGCTTTTGAGGCTGGCCTAGGTCGGCTTCTTGGGTCTGGGTCATCTCATGGGGCCCCGGGTTGTCATTTTTGCACTGTTTCCAATATCTCCATAAGTTATAATGCACAAAAATACATAAATTTATGATCCTAAAAAAATACTCTTACAAAAATATGTGATAAATATGAATTAATTTTTCCCTTTTTTTTTTTTGGGATAAAAATTCAAATCCAAATTTATTGTGCTTGAAAGAGTATATTCCTTCCAAATTACACTTTATACAATTATACCTCTAGTTGCTATTAGTCTACTACAATTTGACTAGGACTATGTGGTCTAATGGTATCCGGATTGGACTTCCATTTGGAAGAATATGAGTTCGAGCCTCAGTGGAGGCGTTATTGGTTCTTTGTGTTTCAGTAGGTTGAGAAAGTATATGAATAGATACTACATTGTAATAGAGCTAGTAGCATTCAAAAAAAAAAAAAAAAAAAGTCTACTACAATTTGCTTCACCCAAAGGGTGTATGTATGAAAATTCCTAAAATCTAATTTGTTATTATTATGGATTCCATAAAAATTAGTAAACCATAAACGTTAATGCATACGACAATTTAATTTAGGCCGGTCAAGTGTGCAAATTTGAAAATTCCTAAAATCTAATTTGTTTTTATTATAGATTCCAGGGAAAATTAAATCACTAGACTTTTTTTATTTTATTTATTTTATTTTAATGCTACTTACTCTATTACATTGTAGGATCTGTTGAAATATACTTTCTCAATCTAATAAAGCACAAAAAGTCAACAACACCTACACTAAGGTTCGATCTCATGACCTCCAGTTGGGTAATAAGGTAGAAAACCCAAAAATATAAATCCTACGAAAAGATTATTATTATATGGGAAAAAGCAGAAAACTGGGAAGGAAAAAGAAGATGATTTGGATGGTGGTTAGCACGAGTTTGAACAAATCGCTCTTTTCCTTAAAACCTTATTTGCTACCTCCCACAAGTGCTAGGAGTGTTGTAGCCTAAGTTTCCCAGGATAAAACGTGCTATGATTCAGTATTTGAGCACTCAAACAAAGAACCCGACGAACAAAGCAAAGCTTAAAACCACAGTAGGCTAAGAAGAGTAGAAGAAGAGAGTTTTGAGAGCATGAAAATATATTTTGGCATCAGAACCTGACGAACAAGAGCCACAGTAGGCTAAGAAGGAGTAGAAGCAGAGAGTTCCACAGTAGGCTAAGAAGCTTGTACAATGCGTTTCATGACGAACAAGGGCTAGCTTGAATTAAACCTTTTCGGTCTCATTTTGAGATTTTTGCATCTCACTACGCACGAGAGAAATACCTCTATGCTATACAATTCAATTGGCCTTAAAAGGCTCTTCTATAAATAGTTGGGCAAATACACTTCCAAAACCAATGTGGGACAAAAGCTTCACTTTTCCCTTCATTTTTCAACTCAAATGGGCCTACTTTGAAAATCAATATCCATTCACTCATTATCCATTTTGAGTGTACAATATATCAATCTATTCTCTTGCTACGAAGAACCCGAATCCACTTTGACCCGACCTAAATCGAAAGTGGACCTCATTGATAATTGTACCACAAAATAGCTACTTAAAATGTCATTTATGTCAATTTATGCTATTTCCAACACCTTCCGCATGGGAGATGTCACTACATGTTATCTGAGCACAATATGCTTGACAAATACCTAGGCATTAATTGATTGTAACTTTGTAAACATCTAGACTAAAAGTCTAATTTATTTTTATTAGAACAAATTTCACTTTTAGTCATTGATTATTGTTGTTTGCAAACTCATGCTGCTTATAAACCTCTATTGTTGGTGATGTCGGCGCATCTACATAATTCTCTAAACTTTTGCTATTGGTAAAGCTTTAGTGCTACCAACCTTCGCCGCTAATGACTTCGCCATGACGTCAACACGAAAGTCTTCATGTGTTGAACTCCGTGAACACTTTAGCAAAATCTTTGCAATGAATAACGTTCTAGTTTCTAGACTTTAATATAAAATTTTGGGGGTCAAAACATCTTATATTATACTTTACCTCATCAAATTCTAATTACAGTTATTCCTAAGAACATCACGTTTGAAGTGTCCTAATTCTGTTTATTTATTTTTTATTGGTTTAAGACTATTCTTTACTTGAACAATAATATACCAGAGATCTGGCTGGCCACTGGAACATGTTAAGGCCCACGAGATGGGCTGTACGACCTAGTTTAAGCCCACCATTCCAGACCCAGAGACGGACTTCAATACAGGAATAACTAGTTGCTCGCAGCTAGCTTTTGAGGCTGGCCAAGGTCGACTTCTTGGGTATGGGTCATCTCATGGGCCCCGGGTTGTCATTTTTGCACCGTTTTCAATATATCCATAAGTTGTAATGCACAAAAATATATAAATTTATGATCCTAAAAAATACTCTTACAAAAATATGTGATAAATATGAATTAATTTTTCCTCTTCTTTTTTCTTCTTTTTTTTCGGATAAAATTCAAATCCAAATTTATTGTGTTTGAGAGAGTATATTCCTTCCAAAGATTAGGATTGTATATTGATTGATCAACCTTTTACAATGATACAAACATGAGAATAAATACACAATTTAGAGACATACAAAGACTAGAGGATAGGGCAACAAGAGTCCTAACACTCCCCTCAAGCTCAGGTAGGAGCAACCTTGAGCTTGTCTCGCAAGAAGACAAATCGCGGAGCAACAAGTGGCTTGGTAAAGATATCAGCCAGTTGATCCTTCATACAAATAAAATTAACCTGGAGATCACCCGCAACAACCTTATCCCGAACAAAGTGATAGCCAATTTCAATGTGCTTCGCACGGGCATGAAACACTGGATTTAGCGCACATATAGGTCGCACCGAGATTATCACACCACAACTTCGGAACAGACCGAGGAGACAGGCCCAGTTCACGCAACAATGGCCACAACCCACGTGACTTCGGCACAAACATCTACAAGAGCCTTGTACTCAACCTCCGTAGAAGACCAGGCCATAGTGCGCTTCTTCTTACACACCCACAAAACAAGGTTAGAGCACAAGAAGACAGCAAAACCACTCGTGTACTTTCTATCCACAGGACAACTAGCCCTTTCCGAATCAGAATACGCATGAATATCACTGTTGGACAACTTACTTATCAACAAACCATAGTGCAAAGTCCCCTTAACATACCGCAAGACCCTCTTAAGACGAGCCCAATGCGCAACAGTAGGAGCGTGCATGTGCTGGCACAACAAATTGATAGCATAAGATAAGTCAGGACGAATGACCGTGAGATACTGCAAGGCACCTGCTAGACTTAGGTACCTCGTTGGGTCCGCAAACGGCTCATCAGCACCAGAAACAGGTCGGGATACAGGAACAGGAGTAGCCAAGGGTTTGCACTCAGACATGCTCGCACGCTTCAGGATATCTGTCATGTAGCGCTTCTGAGAATGGAGCATACCTGTGCCACTCCGAACCGTCTCAATACCCAAGAAGAATCCAGGAGCACCTAGATCACGAATCCTGAAAGCGGTGGACAACTTGGATATAAGGGTAGACACCAAAGACTAATCACTGCCCATAACCAAGATATCATCAATATAGACCAGTAAGTATACGCGCAGCTCCCCCTGCGAAAAAATAAAAAGAGAAACATCCGTCTTGGACGGCCGAAAACCAACCGACAGTAGAAAAAATTTCTGCAAAAAACAAACATGATCAGGGAACTCCACATCCGCATACCCAGGCGGCTGCTGTATGTACATCTCTCCAGCCAGCGTCTCATTAAGAAACACATTGTGAACATCAAGTTGGCGAATGACCCAGCCCGAGCTTAAAGCCAACAACAACAACAACCGAACCGTGGTCGGCTTAACCACAGGACTAAACGTGTCAAAAAAGTCCTAGCCAGCCACCTGATTATAGCCCTTCGCCACCAATCGCGCCTTATGCCTCTCAACAGAACCATTAGCCTTTCGCTTGGTACGAAAGACCCACTTGCACCCTACAACATTCATACCAGCACAGTAGGGCACCAACCGCCAGGTCTGATTCTGCATAAGAGCATTAAACTCTACATCCATAGCCTCTCTCCACTCAGGAAATTTGACGGACTGGGTATAGCAAGTAGGGTCCTCAGTAGGACACACCTGAGCAGATAAGGTTACATGTACGGTGCCCTCAGCCGAGACCGACTCTTAGTCACCACGGGTAGCTGTTCCAAAGGTCGAGAGGAGGCCCGAGCACGAACCACGGGGGGAGCCGGCTGAGATGACACAGAAGATGCCGCCACAGAAACACCCAGAGCCTGCACACGCGACACAGCCCACGGTCGAACAG
Source organism: Ipomoea purpurea (assembly GCA_009835305.1). Taxonomy (NCBI): domain Eukaryota; kingdom Viridiplantae; phylum Streptophyta; class Magnoliopsida; order Solanales; family Convolvulaceae; genus Ipomoea; species Ipomoea purpurea. The sequence goes on from VALG01005290.1 coordinate 6,864, forward strand.
ATTCACCAACAGATTTCTGCAAAAGGGAACACATGCTCGTCAAAACGAACATGCTTGCAAATAAAGACCTTGTTAGTGTTAAGATCCATACAAAGATACCCCTAAAAGACTCTGGATACCCAAGAAAGACACACGGGGCAGACCTAAAACTCAATTTTGTGACGGTTGTATGGGCAGAGGTGAGGATAACAGAGACAGCTAAACACACGCAAAAAAAAAAAAAAAAAAAAAAAAGAGTAAGACCGTGGCTATTTATGCAGTCTAAAATGTGGACAAGAATCTTGTAGAACAGACGTGGGCATTTTATTGATCAGGTAAACACAACTCAAATGCAAAATCTCAAAAACGAGAGGGAACGGAAGCATGACCCATTAAAGCCAGCCCAGTCTCAACAATGTGTCGGTGCTTACGCTCAACATGACCATTCTGCTCGTGAGTGTAAGCACATGATTGACGATGGTAAAACCAAGAGAAAGAAACAGAGAATGCAACTTCTTATATTCAGCACCAAGATCGGACTGAATAAACTTAATACAAGAATTAAACGAGTGTTCAATAAGGGCACGAAAACGATCAAAAACAACATATATATCAGACTTTAGGCGCATAGGGTAAAACCAGTATAACGAGAATTATCATCGACAAAAATGGAAAAATAACGATATCCATTAACCGACAGAATAGGCGCAGGGCCCCAAATATCTGTATACACCAAGTCTAAAACATTATGACTAGAAGAATCAACACGAGAAAGAGGAAAACGCGCAGATTTTCCCATTTGACAAGCACGACACAGCGAAGCTAATTTATTCGACTAACTAACCAAACACGACTTCAAAATTTGACTATGAACCCGAGATGAGAGTGACCCAAACCCCATGCCAGATAGACGCAGAGGCACGAGCTGACAGAAACGCAAACGACGAAGAAGAAGGTGACACCGGATGAGAATAGAGGTCATTCGAGCTCTTACCCCATAGAAGAACCTCCTCGGTGACTAAATCTTTCACAACAAAAAAGAGCGGGTGAAATTCGAAGAACACATTATTTTCAGAGGCAAACTTCTGAACAGAAAGCAGAGAAGCAGACAACTGAGGAACATGAAGCACACGAGACATAGAGAAAGTCCTAGAGGGGGTAGAAATGAAGTACGACCAACACTAGAAATAGACAAGCCTTACCATTACCGACACTAAAGTGTCATTACCCACGTAATCCTCAGACGCATTGAGAGCGTGAGGCCCGTGTGGCATGATCCGTGGCACGAGTGTCTGGGAACCAACTCTGAGATGTTAAAGCTGCACTCGAACTAGAATCATCTTGATAGACAAAATTGGCCTGGGGACCATCAGAATAGCGCTTGTAGCAGGTTAAAAGCCGTGTGTCCACTCAAATCACAAATCTGACATTTTGGACCATTCCTTCTCTGTGATTGCCCCCACGCCCTTTATTATTATGAGAGTCGCTGCCGTCTCTGATTCCCAAAGTAACCGCCATGCGACGAACCGCCACCACCGCCGCGCTGATGTCCAGAACCACCGCCACGCCACTGCTGGCCAGAGCCACGCCTCTTAGAACCAGAATGACCACCATCACGATCAGCCATATGCGTGATCGGTTCCAGAACACCTCCAGACGCCGGCGGAAAATCATCAGCCATCAAAAAATCCTGAGCTCCAAGAAAGTCAACAAGCTCCTCAAGCATCGGCGGCGTAGCACGGGTCGACAGAGAGGCAGTGAGGGACCTGTACTCCGAACGGAGACCACGCAACGCAAACATGCTCTGCTCTTCGACAGACACCGACCGGCCGGCGAGCCCCAGGTCTTCAACAATCATTCTCGCCCTGGCCAAGTAATCTGCCACCAAAGCCCTACCTTACCGAAGCGTTTGAAGTTTCCCTAGCAGATGCAACTTCCGACACGCGAAGACGAGGCCAGTGCCGTCTCAACGGCAACCCAGACCTTCATGGACGTTTGCCGGCCAACTGCCAGGTGCAACACCTCCTCCGAGAGCGAGGAGAAGAGCATGGAGAGAAGCTGCTGATCCTGCTAAATCCAGAGAAGATAAGCAGGATTGGGAGCCACCTGGGCAGTGCCGGACGTAGCTTCACCGGTAGTCAACAGAATCGTCGACGGCGGGCACAGAGTCGTACCGTCAACGTAACCCAACAGATTCTGACCGCGAAGAAACGGAACTAGTTGAGTCCTCCAGAACAAAAAATTGTGATTGGTAAGCTTGAGACTCACAAAGTGAAGAGCCGTTGAAAGAGAGGCGAGCAAGGATGGCAAGAAACATTATAAACAGCCGCTCAGAGTCACTGGCAGAGCTGTCGTTAGCCGTGAAAGAAACCTTGCACTGATACCAGATTAGGATTGTATATTGATTGATCAACCTTTACAGTGATACAAACGTGAGAATAAATACACAAATAGAGATATACAGACTAGAGGTATAGGGCAACATGAGTCCTAAACCAAATTACACTTTATACCTCTAGCTGCTATTAGTCTACTACAATTTGTTCACGCAATCACGCAAAGGGTGTATATATGAATCCTAAAATCTATTTGTTATTATGGACTCCATAAAATTATAGTAAACCATAAACGTTAATGCATACGACAATTATTTAGGCCGTCAAGGTGTAAATTTGAAAATCCTAAAAGTCTAATTTGTTTTTATGGTTCTAGAAAAGAAAAAAAAATCACAAGGCATTGTTTTTTTGAATGCTGATTCTATTATACTGAATCGCACAGAGTCAACAATACCTCTATTGAGGCTCGATCTCATAACTCCACCATGGAGAGGTCAGTATTCCATCTGAGTACAATGAGCATACCCTATACCCTACCACGTAGCATTTAGTGTGTAGCTATTAAATGCATTTATATATAATTTTTTGTGTACTTGATTATTTTGTTTCTTCTTATTTGTTGGTACTTTGTGAATTTTGCAGAGAGGTGCTTGACCTGTATGAAGTCTTGCAATGATAGCTTAAGTTTGCCTATAAAAGAAGCACAAACATGCAATGGTGCATTCACCACACTTTACTGCACAGTTTTTTATATTTGTTTGTCTTTGATTCCTTTCCCTCATGGCTCTGCTCCATTCATTGTCCGTGGCTACCATTCTCCTGCTCATTGGCTCTTACACATTGCAGTCTTCTTTCACTCTATCTCATCAATAATCATATCATATAAAAATATATAGTAGTGCGCCAAAGCTTAATGTGACAATTATGTCTTGTATGCATTAATAATTATGTACTCATCATAAATCGTTTTTTGCTGCAAAAATTTTGCTACAAGTAACATTACTCTTTAACATGCACTAGTTTTATTGGCAAAAAGGATTGAGCACTAATGCAATGCATCACACAAGTTTCATATAGTGCGGGCTAATCCATTAGTGTGATTTACCGACGACTATTTGCATATATATAGAAAAAATCATGTGGTTGGCAGTAATAGATTCTTTTTTCAATATATTCAGCACCACAGAAAGACTATGGGTTGTGTTTGGTTGGTGGTTTTACCATAGAATGTGTATGAAATGATTGTTGTTGTTGGTTGATACGATTTTAGAACACTACTATGAGTTTCGAATACCTACCTCATCATTGAAAACTCATACTTAAATAAAATAAGGTTTTCTTCATTATCATTCTCAGCATATCATTAGAACCATTCATTCCACCCTACTACCAAACATGTTATACTTCACCAAGACTCATTACCATTACAAGTTTGATACCCATTTCGTTCTGATTCCTATGTGCGACCAAACCACCCTATATGTTTGATCGGGGGATTGGAATTCTTCCACCATTGAATTGGAATTCATAGCCCCCCACCCGGAACCCCACCAAAAATGATTGGATTCAGCAACGGACAAGAAAGGAAAAAAGATGAATGACAGATTGTCCTTGATTATTAGTATTATTATTATAGTACACAAGGAAATTTTAGTCTTTACTTCACTTCTTTCATTCACATCATTGATATTCTATCCCCTTATTCTTTTTCACAAATTACAACATTTTTTTCCATAATTCCTGTCATAACTAAACATGGACATAGCCAAGATGTGTACTTTTGACATGACTTGGACAAAAATGTGTGATTAAAACCCTAGACTAAAATATGTAAAGTACAATGCTATTACCTTCTTTTCAAAACCCTATTTGAAAAGAACGTAATGACAATAGCTTCTTTTATTCTTCTTGCTTTGACCAAAAAGTGTCACAAAAGAAGGGAATTACTTTGCCTTCTTTTCACTTTGTTTATTTAAAAGTTAACTATGACTTCTTAATAATATATCAATTATTTAGAATTGCAAACACCATTAATTTGTTTAATAATGTAATTATATGATTTTCAAAGCAATTAGAATTGATAATGTTCTTCCTAATTCTATATTTTATTAGAACACAACCATTGCAATTTGATTACTTCGAATTATTTTTTTAAAATTTTATTTTATAAATATTAATTAATACATAAATTTTCAACAAAAAAAAATCCATAAAAAGATTTAAAATTGTGAATAGTATTTGGGACTTCTTCTCTCTTCTGAATCGGTAATGCGACTCGACTGTTCAGGTCTTTCGGTATATCTGTCATAATAATAATAATAATATAATAATAATAATAATAATAATAATAATGATAGTAATAATAATAAAATAACTACACTACGGTACTTATTATTATATATTATTATTATTATTATTATATTATTATAGAACTATACGCATTAGTATAATAATAATAATAAATAATAATAATAATAATAATAATAATAATAATAATAATAATAATAATATAATAATAATAATAATAATAATAATAATACGGTACACTACACTACATATCATGCATACACGTAGTAATTAATAACAACAACAACAACAATAATAATAATAATAATAATAATAATAATAATAATAATAATAATAATAATAATAATATAATAATAATATATTCAATATTTGTCTTGTTTCGATCGTCCCAATGAGATATTTAAAATGGTATAATTTAAATTTAATAATATAAATTTTTAATCTAATTATTTAACAAAATAAAAAAATTACATATAATTGAGGAGAGAGACTCTTTTATGTCAGCTTTTCTACTTTTCTTTTGTTAAAGAAGGTAATCTGATTGCCTTCTTCTCCTAAACCTTAACAGGGCGTTTGGTTGGAGGGATTTTAAATTCTCTTCCCACTTAATTCTCACATAATTCCAAAGACCATTAAATTCCGTAGTTTGGTTGGAGGGAATTGCAATTCCCTCATTTTCATGGAATTAAAATCCCATGGCCCCCCCTGGTATTTTAATTTCTGGGAAAAAAAAGAGAGTGATGGGTCAAAATTAACCCTTTCTTTTTTAACTTAAAATTAATGTCTAACAACAATAATGGACATTTTTGACTTTATACTACTTATTTCCTTTCAATTCCCATGTATACCAAACATTGGAATTAAAATTCCCAGTAATTCTATTCATGTCAACCAAACACTGGAATTTAAATTCCCACTTTATTCCCAGCAATTCAACTCCCATGGAATTACAATTCCTTTCCCACATAATTCACCCCCTCCAACCAAACGTCCTGTAATAAGAAGAAGGTGATGAGATTAGTACTTTACATATTTTAGTCCACCTTTTTTTTTTTCTACCTATTTTTGTCTTTTCTTGTCAAATCTGCACAAGAAAATCAACAACCCACCCAAACATTGATATGAATGGTTTAAGAACACAGACATACACACAATCACATGAGAATTGAACAAGGCTTTAGATGAGGATGTGTGTCTAATCCATACTATCCAATTAAAAATTTTCACGGTTTGAATTTGATTCCTAAATAAATTATAGAATTTTGACTTTTAAAAACGGTCACAACAACGGTTAAAAGAATTATTAAAAAATAATATTATTATTCAAAAAATAACCCCATTAGATCGATCTTACAAAATCAACAGTCATAAATAGACCACATACCTAAAGATATGTTTTCAGAAATCATATGTATAAATATATATAAATTTGGTGTATGTCCTTTAATTTTGATGCAGGAGTACAATCCATTGGAGTTTTTACGGGAGAAAAGGCAACAACTTACCCTCCGTTGCAGATACCATAAACCTCTACAAGCAAAACGGCATCGGAGGGCTGCGAATCTACGACGCCACCACCGACGACTTCGATGCTCTCAGAGGAAGCAACATCGACGTCATCGTCGATGTTTCCAACGACAAGCTCCAAGACCTAGCTAACCCCGACACAGCCAACGATTGGGTCCAAAGTAACATAGTACCCTACCCCGAGGTCAACTTCAAATACGTCGCCGTGGGCAACGAGGTTTACCCGGAAACCCCGGCTCCGGTTACGCCCTGGCGGCCTTGCAAAACGTCCACGCCGCATTATTAGCGGCCAATCTGGCCGGAATTAAGGCCTCCACCGCCACCTACTCCGGCGTGTTAGACAACACCTACCCACCAAAAAACGGCGTGTTCAATGATGAAGCCAAGAGCCTAATGGACCCATCGTCCAATTCTTGGCACAAAACAACTTGCCCTTGCTGGCCAACATATACCTTTATTTTGGCCGCGGCAGCGCGCCGCTGTCTTTCTCGTTATTCTCCGACACCCACCTAACGATGTCGGGTACCAAAACATGTTTGACGCCATGCTGGATTCCATGTACGCCGCAGTTGAAAAGGCCGGCGGTTCCAATGTCCAGATCGTCGTTTCCGAGAGCGGCTGGCCGTCGGACGGCCAGGACGCGTCGCCGAGAATGCTGCGACTTATTATCAAAATCTAATTCAGCATGTGAAGGGAAACCCTGGGACTCCAATGAAGCTGAATTGCAATTGAGACTTATCTTTTCGCCATGTTTGATGAAAATGAGAAAAATGGCGATGCAACCGAGCAGCATTTTGGATTGTTTAGCCTGACCAGAACCCAAAGTATCAGCTTAGCTTCAACTGAGCTCATGTAATTATAGTATAGTGAATAGTAAAAATATAGTACAAAAATTAAAGCTTAAAGTGCACTTCCCTAGCTACATACGATAGAATATCACGAGAGTGCATGGGCAATATATTTCTATATTCAACATGTTCATTGTAACATGTTTAAACAATAAAGTTTTGTTTTTATATTCATGAATTGTCAATTTAATTTCGATGAACTTATACAATACTTTTTCAGTTCTTTTTTGGGTTCACACATTATTGTTATTGTTTTGGATGGAACATATATATGATCCTAGGGTGTGTTTGGTTGGTGGATTTTGCCCATAGGAATGAGTATGAAAGTGATTGTTGTCGTTTGGTTGATAGGTTTTAGGTTTTAGAACACTATTATAGGTTTCGAATACCCCATCAATTGAAAAACTCATACCAAATAAAGTAAGGGTTTCATTCCCTTATTCATTTTCAAGCATTACTATTAGTAACCATTCCATTCCACCCTACTACCGAAAAACTGGTTAGAATACTTCCCAACTCATTACATTATCAAGTATTTGATACTCATTCCGATTCCTATGTGATACCATTGGTATTTGTGCCCGGTGTCAAAATGGGTGGTGATCAGTATACATATGGGGTCGATCACTGCCTTCACGAAAGATGCAGCAACGTATAAGGGGGTGCATTGTCCCGGCCTCGCTAACCGAATACCAAAGGTTGGAAGGCCTCCTAACCCGCCTTGAGTCTCAGGAAGATGCGTACTGGGGCAGAGGGCCAAACACACTGACTTAGAGGTGCGGATGCCAATATTAAATTTTTCCACAGGTATGCTCTACCGTAAGAAGAAGAAATATTTTATCTAGACTAAAGAATGATATTGGGGATTGGGTGGAAGGGGATGCTATGAAAGAGTATTATTATGAGCTATTTTGATCATATTTTCTGCTCTGAACACCGGGGGAGGGTGACACGTTTCTTAGGGGGTGAATCTGCGGGTAACACAGGAGCATAATGACTTGTTGCTTAGGCCATTTGACTATGAGGAAGTGAAAACTACTGTGTCTGCAATGTTCCGGATAAGGCACCGGGACCAGATGGAATGAATCCGGGATTTTATCAACAGTTTTGGGATGTAGTTGGGGGGATGTCTCGAATTTTATAATTGGATGTCCTGCATGCTCGGGAGTTCCCATCTGGTCTAAACAATACGGATGTGGTTTTGATCCCGAAGAAGAGTGCTCTGAGTTGGTCACTGATCTCAGGCTTATAGCCCTTAGCAATGTGGTTTTTAGGATTATGGCAAAGGTAATGACTAACCGAATGAAACCGATTATGGATGAGCTAATATCGGATTCGCAAAGTGCTTTTATACATGATCGACTTATTACGAATAATATATTAATAGCTGCGGAGGTTGGTCATTATTTGAACAGGAAGCAGTGTGGAAAGGTGGGGTGGGGGTGCTCTCAAATTGGATATGGCCAAAGCCTTATGACAGGATGGAGTTAGTGCTGTCAATACGGGCTGTCGGGGCGGGGCGGGCCAAAGCCCGGCGGGCCGCAGCCCTAAACGGGGCGGGCTATAAAAGAGCCGCTCCTTAAACGGACCTAGGTTTGACAGGCCGGACCGCCCCCAGTGAAGCAACGATGCCGGCCAGGGCTAGGCGCGCCCACAGCCCAAACCCCTTCTCACTTTCTATAACAATTTTAAAAAGAGGAAAGTATCATCAAATATCATAGACTGAGGGAATGTAAAATGAAGTGATACAAAGCGGTAAGTACAATCGAAAACTCCACATAAAAACATATAAAATAACAATGATGACACATGCTAAATTTAATATAACATATGTCGAGGATAGCATTGGTTGCGAAACAGTTCATAGTATATAATGCAGCCAAGAACAATGGCAAACATGAGATTCACAACAAACCCACACAGAAAGTACCAAAAATGAATATACACAATAGGTAAACGTAGAACTTAATTGGATTTAAAGTGCATACCTTCCGACTCACCTCTCAATAGAAGTGGTAAGAACAGAAGCCTATGACCTCTTATCTAGCTTAAACCAAGAACCCCGAACCCGAAGGGTAAGGAGTTACCAACCCACCATCAATCGCGCGGCACTCTCCAGCAGGGGCACCCGCGGGGCGGCACAAAACCAGCCGCTCCTAAATGACGGTCTCCCGGTACCCTAGTATCAACCAGCAGCCGGCAAAACACGCTGATGTCTGGCTGGCTGTGCCCCCTCAAGAGTCATTAAGAACGCACTAACACACCCGGTAAACCGTAAGTAGGTCAGTTGGGGTAGGCGGCGGGCGGCGGCGGTCAGAGAGCGCCGGCGGCTACCAAGCTCGTGTGTATTGTCGATGACTCTAGATGCTCGAGTGGACCCCTTTCATGCGCAATATGCTTATAGCCTACGGATTTGACAACAGAAGTGTGAAGAGATATGAAATTTACCGTTTAACATCGTGTAACCATCGGTGTCTTTAATTCTTGATTAATGGCTCGCAGCAGTGAAACGATACAACCCACTCGTGGATTGGACACTGGAGATCCATCTTGTCATCCATACTAATCTATTATTTATTATAGGGAGGCGGGAAGGTCTCGTCTGTAGATAGTAGATTGGAGATGTTGTCTCACATTTTTTAAACCAGTGCTTAAGCGCGAGCTTCTTATTCAATTGCTGCTTCGCATTGAGCGTTGCCGAAGGCGTACTCAGACATAATACTCATCTCACATTTTATATACCTCTTATTACCTCCACCTGACATGAGTTGACTGAATTTTTAATGGATCTCTTTGAGGGTTCAGAGAGCGCAGAGAGCTGCCACAGCGCAAAAAGCACCAGCAGTACCGTTAATTGACATTGTTTTTGAGATCTCTTGTATCTGGGAGAAGAGATTCAGTGTGTACCGGACAGGAGGATGACATTTAAGGTTGTACCTAACAACGCGTGCAAGTTCATGCTCACAGCTAAGAAACGACTGGTGAGAGTTGATAAAATGAAGGTGACACAGAATCGGGAATGATCCAACCGGGTTCACGCTCTCGGCGATACTTTGGGGCTTTATATTATAGGTATTTTACTGAAGGGTCTGCTCCGATTCACCATTGATGGTAGTCGGGAGGGAGAGAGTGAGCAGATCCGCGGTCGATTCTTACCAGTATTTACTTTATCTATGGGTATGGACATAATAGTCTTAGGTCAATATCAATTTGGATCACTGTGAATGATACGGAAGTTGTTGTCGCAAGCTGGTAAGGAATCTTATTGAAAAGTGTAGCAACAATCTATGCCTATTTTTTCAATGAGTGTTTTTTTGCTACTATGACTATGGTACGACCATTGAGAGAGTTATGAATCGCTATTGGTGGGGAACTAGTAATATCAGAGGGGAACATTGAAAAGCATGAGACAAGTTAGTATTCCAAAGAAGCATGGTGATCTGAGCTTTAAGGACCTCTGGGCATTTAATTTAGCCATGCTAGGGAAGCAGGTGTGGCACCTACTTACCAAGCCAGATTCCTTGGTGGCGTCTGTTTATAAAGCCAGATACTACCCCAAGAGTTTGTTTTTTGAGGCAGAAATGGGAAGCAACCCCAGTTTTTGCTGGTGAAGCATTATGCAGCTAAGAGTCTGGTTTGGTAGTGGGTCAGGCCAGGATTGGAAATGGTGAGACCACATCTATATGGGTAGAATGATCAGAAACCTATGATACAGACAGAGAAGTTCCTATGCAATTGCAAATGCGAAGGTTGTGGGGTTAATTAACCAGGATACTGGTACATGGGATCATTCAATACTTATTGATTTATTCCAACCTATAGATGTGGAGAATATTATGAAGATACTTGTTTCCCCAGAATATGAAGATTCTTGGTATTGCATGGACCCAAAAGGAATCTACTCAATTAAGGATGGATATAGGCGCATTATTGGAAAATTATGAGCATACTGATGCGTCATTTGATAAATGCTCACCCTATGGAGTCTCAAAAATACCGCCCAAATGGGAAAACTTTTTATCACGGGCAATTAGTGATATCCTCCCAACCACTGCAAATTTGATTATAAAGAGGGTGGATGTCGATCCTAATGTGGCCATGTGTGGAATTGTTCAAGAGGATACTATGCATGCTTTGGTGCTATGTGATTTTGCCAAAGCCATATGGGAACAATCTAGTCTTCCAATCCCCAATATTGTGACGAATGTTTTTCATGTTGGTTTTCAAATCTCCTAAATATTCTATACTCTAATGGATATTATATGCAGCAGCAATCTTATACCATATTTGGAGAGTACGGAATGGAGCAGTGTGGGATGCCGTCTTGCCACGCCCGACGAGACTGTTAGCCATGGCCACGGCGACCATGCAGGCGTGGCGTAATACACGGCCACTAGCCGCTGCCGTGACACAGCCGCATCATCTGGAACTTACTGGGGGACCGTCACTGCCGCACAACCTTATGCCCCCCGTGCCCCCTGTCATGCCGGCAGTCTTGCCCAGGTCATGCCGGCAGTGTTGCCCACGTGGATGCCGGTTATCTACACGACTCAGGTGTGACAACGATAGGGGCGGTTCTACTCGATGCGAATGAAGGATATGTAGCAGCATTCAGTGCCCCTCTTCCAGTTTGTTTTTCACCAATCATGGCCGAGGCGTTCGTGTGCAAAGAAGCATTATCATGGCTCAAGGACCGGGGCGAAGCAGCAGTACATCTTTACACAGATTGCCTATCATTGCAACGATATTCACCTCGCCCCCATCTATAGTTCGTTCATATGTTGGTTATGCTATCGATAGTTGTAAGTCTATTGCGGCTTCGCTAGATTTTTGTCATTTTAGTTTTATCCCTAAATCAGACAATTATTTAGCTCATGTGTTAGCATCCGTTGGCGTTTCAGCAGCCTACTATTATGTATTGGGATCTACCCCACCTGAAATTATTGTAGCATATTTCTAAATAAAAGCACCATGAAAATTTCAAAAAAAAAAAAACATTGTAATACTACTACTTAAAACTTATTACAATTAGGCAAAAGGGCAAAGGCAATTAGCCAATCTATCTATATATCTAAAAACATAATAAGTCTACATCAAAGTTATATCCCTCATTTATGTCCTTGTTTTTAATGCTAATCATTTTTGTACATTATGCTTTTAGAGTTCTACTATATAATTTTTTAGACAAAAAACCCTTCCATTATAACTTCCGTATCTTTTCCATTATTTTACCATGCACATGCATCCACCATATATTTTCTATATTCTTTAAATGATAATAATATTATAAGATATTAATATTCATTATATATTGAATTAATATAATAAATAACTTTTATTTCACTTAGATTTTAATTAGTAAACAATTGTTAGTTATTTTAGAAGAAATATTAATATGGACAATATATTTGTGCAGTAGCGCATAGAAAAAGATATTTATACTAATAATAGTACAAATGTATTTTATTAAAATAATATAATAAATAATAATGAATAAATAATAATACTAATAATAATAATAATAAATTAATAATGGACATTTACCTTTAAACTTAGCAACTTTTCGAGATTTTCCGATTAACCGATCCGAACCGACAAAGTTTTCGTTACCGTTTTTTAACTGAACTTTTTCGGTCAACGGTTAAGTGGTTAAAGAAATTTCAAAACTTCGGTTAATGGTAACTTCGGTTCCGAAAGGTTAGATTAACCGAATTAATGAACGGTTAACCAAGTTTTTAATATATATATAAATAGATAATATTAAATAGGTAATTGTGTAAGTACTTAATTCTTTAATATAATAAAGTATATGGTCTTGTGAAAACTTAAGATTTGGTGATAATCAACATTTTAATTTTCACAAGAGGCCTAATAATATTGTTTGTAATCTATAAAAATAATAAAATAATAATAATATATAATAATATAATAATATAGCAATACATAAACATGATAATAATTGCAATATGTATATATAGTATTTATATATTATATAGATAATCATATCAGTTATGTATATATATATATATATACTATAGTATATATTATCTATATTATATTTATATTTATTATTTATTTATTTATTTTTTTAAAAATTATATATTTCAATTTCTACTAGCAATTATTGTGTGAACGATTGTCCACATAATTGTATGGATCATGAATATCAAATACATTGTAAATATATTAAAAATACATTATTTTTATATTTGGAAGTAACCTTAGCATACATATATCAATGTACCCTTAGTATATTTAAATATACTTTTTAATGCATGCAACCTCACAGTTCCATAAGTTTGAAATTACGTATCATGGGCGGCATAGCTTAGGGCGGGCCTAATATTTAAGACTTGTTGATGTGCATATTAAGGACTACGGAGGACAAAGATGGTTTATTCCGTGGATTCATCGATACTAACTCCAACACACTCTCCAACTTAATCTGACGTGAAGTAGCTTGTAACATTAAGATTATATTCATCAATTTTTAGTTCTCAATTCTTTTATTGATCACACACTTATTCCGAGTAGTATTTTGAAGAAAAAATCAATGTTAAACTAAAGATTGTGATTATTGTCTTTAAAGGTCAAATTGAAAACAGGTTACAATAATCTGTCGAAGCGTTAGTTGTATACCAACACTCATGAGATCGTCTATGGATATTAGTGCTCAAAAGAGACGGATCCTACATACCATCTGATACTGAGAACTGCCCCTTTCCGTAAACCTCCAATAGAATACTTCGAGCTATTATCATCCAATTTTACTTTGTAATCGCATAAGTAAATAAACCTATTCGAGTTCTTGGTGAAATCCCATTGCAGAACACCTTTGATATTGCAATATATACATCAATAGGCAAATATGACAATAGATTGAATCTTAACCATATTTCTTTTAAGACCCGAAAAGCTATTAAAGTGCACTCAGCTTAGCCAAAACTTGTCTTTTTAAATATTTTGATAATATGGGCTTATAGTCAGTAAACAGATCCTAAACGCCAACATCCACACCAAGACTCTTTTTCGCTCTCAGCAAGATATTATCCTATTTATACTTTGTCCTAGATCTAGGGAGTCAAATTTGAGTGAAACTAACTCGTTACATTCGGTAGTAGCAAGTCAGTTACAAGTCAGTCACTGGGAGTCACCACACGGATTCACAGTCATAATAATCTATTCAAATAACAAAATTTTTATATATAAAATAAAACCTCCATATAGAGTATATTTTTTAATGATATTCCATGTTACTTACACGTGTAGATCGCACGGATGGAACACAACTGCACTGAGCACATACTCTCTGGCAAGGTGGATAAAATAACATCAACAACTGACAGCCAACCTCTTATACTTTGTAAAGACATGGAATACCTTTTGATCAGCTCTTGTACTATTGCTGATTGAGAAAGTTTAGATTACGATATATTCAACCTTCCTTCGTCCTATCAATCCATGTGATACGAAGTAAAATAGTTTCTTTCTTACTCTTTAAACCCGTGGGATATTATAATGTCTCTGTCAGGTGTATTATGGCGAGTAGGGATTTTACCCATTTTAGCTATTAAAAACCTTGATAATCTCGTTTGGATTAATAGATCCATTACACCGAAGAACATTATAGATATCCCAGATATCCTTCCGGAGATCCTAATAATGCTTTACCTTCAAGGGTATATACAAAAAAAACTGGTACGCCTCGGGGTATTCGCCAGCCCATTATCCGGCGCTTCTAGTCAAAAACTCGTTGGAACTCTCTCTCCGGTCTCGATGTAAGTTAGGACGTGAACGATGATATCAAACAAACGTGCATCAGACAAAACAACCACCTCATATATATTAACCAACAACCGATCTTATTATCCCTCTTCAACTTTCCTTATAGACGCAATAACCTCCTACATCTCTCTACATAACTCGAACATCTCGCGCTCTCGGCGACGTGAGAACAACAGACCGACGGACCAGTTGTCCCAGTAATTTTGGTGGCAAGTTTCGTACAGATAAAATTTGTTTTAATCTGGTCACTTAGTCCCCGACCCATTATTTTATCTCTTCTGAAAAAAAAAAAAAGAAACATTGTTGAGCTTGATAAGTGTCCTCTAGCTCTTCCATAATTGCAACTTCATGGGGTTGTGGTCGTACGGTATGGTTGTCAATGGTGAAGATAGGTGCTACTAAGCGATTTCTCTAGGGGATAAGATTATGAAAGGGTGCTACTGATGTTTCATCGTTAGTTATGGATCAGTGGTATAAGGATAGATAATGAAGGAAGAATATGGGAATTTATGATACCATGCCTAAGAACGAGCTATTATGCCTATTTTCGCTAAAAAAAGGGTGGGGAGATAAGCATTGGAGAATATACGTAAATGAGGATAAAGGGTGGGATTGTATTTATGTGAGTTCCCCATGCCCTTGGGAATTCTGTTGTATTGATAATTTCACTATGGTATACTTAATAAGAATGTAATTCACAAATTTGGACTAACGTTACTATAAGTAAATTATTTCGTACTCATTAATTAGTTTAGATGATTTAGTTGGGTTTAAAAAGAATAGGTTTGGGATCGATAACTCAAATTGGTTATAATTAGACTTTACGGCTTGATTATTAGAGCCACAAGACATGAAATTCGAAGAATTTGCTATTTCCAAATCTCATCAAAGATTAATACTTGGTAAAATTTATTTGAAGTTCACAAGGAATTGATTGTTCAGGAATTGTATGTAATTAGAATACTAACAAGATGTAGGGATTGAAAAATTAGGTACTAAGCAGAAGATATTTCCAAAGATAAATGTCCTCTATCACAACAATAGACTTATGATACTCAACTAATAAGAAGTATCAACTTCACCAAGAAGAGATTTTATAATATAAGCTATAGAAAAGAAATTATAGTCATAACAAGGAAATAAAATCTGTGGTCTAGTCTAAGGATGTTAGGTCAATAAGGATACTGACAAGTCAGAGATCAGCTAATCCAAGATACATCTGCAGGTCGTTGAATCAGGCTATACATCAGTACACAAGGACCACTCTCGGGAAGAAACACTTAGTTAACGACTCTTGCTGAGAAATGATGTAGCCTGCCAACTCTTCTTCAGCAATCTCTTCTGAGATCATACTGCAACTGTGGGGGTGCTGAGACGCTGCCATCACGAACACAATATCTGGTACACCCTCCAAGGTGGCCTATACTCCAACTGCTCGGACCGGCCCATGAACACGCTCCCGTAATGCTACCTCCGGCTTCTGGGGGTGGCAGGCAAACGCTACTCTGCCGGCTAACTGGACACTCCGCGAATCTTAGTGACCACGATCTCCGCAATGAAAACAATTCTGAGCGCCATAGCCGTTCAAACTTTGACCAACATGCATAGTCGTTCCACACAACGCTAACAATCATAAAAGCGGGAGCGCGGTTCAAGACAATTTATCTCAGCTGCATCTCTAACCTAATAGTGTCTCGCATATGAGAAAATACGAACTCGGAAAATTCAGTGTACATATAGAGAACTGGCGAACACACAGTGTATAACACACAAGGTACTGGTGTACTTCTTTTCAAGAGGTTTAGATATACATGTAGGCCCTTAGAATTATACTCCCATTCTAGTCACTATATACATTGCGTCAACGAACAATCTGGATCGGGGTTCCTGTATCTACAACCTGCCAGTCGGCTGATAGACAACCAGTGAATCAAATGAGTAGTACAATAAACACACAAGCTAAAGCGTCTTCAAGATGTAGAAATTTCTTTTTTTTTTCCGCCCCACTACATCTATTCCTCAGTAGCTTTTTGGCATTTAATGTATCAAGGATTTACTCCCGGCCACGAAATTTCATTTTGACTGTTTCGTGACGCATTGTCCGAGGCGCATCAAGAAAGTCCTCACGAAATAGTACCAGGCCCAGGCTCCAAAATCACTAGAAAAACCTATGTTATAGTCAACCACAAGATCTATTGAATCCTCGTTAGTCATATCAAGCGGGTGTTCGTAGTGACATCTATTATGTACCTAAATGAATAATATAAATTGACCACTTAGGTGAACCAACACCTAACACTGCAAAAACCGAAGCGACAAGAGTAGTTGTAGG
>VALG01005300.1:0-10332 GCA_009835305.1 Ipomoea purpurea
TAGGGCAAGAACAGCTAAATTGGTCTGGGAATACTTTGCAAAATCTTTGGGATTGCATATCAGGGTGAGGTCTGAAAGGCATGTTTGAGTGGTGGCTATACAAAGTGGAGATAGGATGCTCAGGTTTATTAATTCAAAGGCTCCCTGTGTTGATTTTGTGGGAATTATGGGTCAATTATACTCATTGCAATATGGGGGAGGACAACCCATCTGTTGCTAGAATTATTGTAAAATAGGGAAAGATATGGCAGAATGCATCCAAAGGAAATGGCCACACTGGGATCCCTCCCATGCTGGAAATTCATAATGAAGAAAGCTGACTCCTTTGGATGTGGAAGAATAACTCAGAGATCAAGCTGGTGTAGGCCAAGATCAGGAGAAGTTAAGGTGAATTGGGCACTGGATAGTGAGGAAAAGTCATGTGCATTCTTTGTGAGAAACTCTGGTGGAATATTTTGCTTGGCAGGGGCTTACTCTTTAGGCATGGGCAGACATTAAAAGAGTTAATACAAGGAATGTTGAAGTACTGCTGGGAATGGTGTAAGTGCAAAAGGATTACTAAGGTCATCTTTGAGACCAATAAATTGGAGGGATGAAATCGTTGCATTGGCACAGCTCAGGGTTCAAGGATTATAAAAGAGACATGTTTGGAGAGGGTGAACTATGTGGCATCATGCCTGGCCAACAGATGTTGTGATCTTAACATAATCTTTAACAAGGTGGAGGGGCTCCCAAGAGGCCTTGATCTTCTTCTTGCTCTAGAGGGGGTCCCTCACTTTGTCTTTCTGCCAGGGATTGACAACATTAGATGATGCTCACACTGTGGTGTTGGCTAGGATCTCAGATGTGGGATCCTGGCATCCTAAGAATAAAGGAATAGGGGGCTTTGGAAAAGCCATGGCTGCCTCATATTCAAAGAAATGAACAAAAGAATAGGGAAGCAAGCTAATGATCCCTGCTTGCAAGGCAGTAGGTGAGACTGGTGCTGACATGATATGCAATGACAAAGAGGAAGATCAGTTGGGCCTTTGAAAAAAACGAGGGTGGAAAAAGAGCAAAATCTGAAAAAAAAAAAAAAAAAAAAAAAAAAAAAAAAAAAAAAGGAAATCTGAGGGTGAAATAAGGGGAATGGCTGGTTCTGCAACCCCTGTAAGGGCTCTCAAGCTTTGAGAGCTTTAATTGAGTCCCAGTGTTACTGGGAAGTTGGGGCACAGATGGGAGAATGATGCTAATTAGCTAATTCTTCCTCTTGTGCTATGATATGAAAGCCTCCCAATGATAGGGTGGACTTGAGGGGAGTACAGATTTTGGAATTGATTATGATTCTAGGTTAGCTGAGTCGATTCTGCTGCTATAAGGGTGTGAAGCTGGTCTGCAAACAGTAAGGCCACCCAATGATACACTGATGGCTTGGTCAGTACTGAGGGGGCTAATAGGCCTAGGGGACCAGTCAATGAAGCTCATGCCAAGGTTGGTCCTGCTAGTAAGTTGGTTCATGGGGGGATTGTGGTCTATGGAGGCTATCTAGCTGAGATACACCCCCCCCCTTTTGGCCCAATGATGGCTGCTGCTGGGCAGCTTCTGAGGGCTTATACAGCTTGTTGGAGTGACTGGCAGTGTAATCACTTGTGCAGATGTTGTTTGGTGGATCTACACCCTTGGTTGGTGTAGAGATGAAGCCATGTTAATTGTTTTGTAGGTAGGAGAAAGCATTGAAGAAACATTGAAGGCAAAGAGTTTGATGGATTGTTTATTAGTGTTCCCGGCTCTTAGTATGGGCATATTTTGCTTCTTTGGGGCAAAAACAGCTTCCCTAAAAGAGATTTGGGGTAGCTCCTAGCCTTAGGGGCCCATTCGGTTTGCGCATTGAATGGTGGGTCTTTGTAGGCTCACAAGTAATAGCACACACTCGAGTTGGAGGTCTTTAGCTCTATTGGATCAAAAAAAAAAAATTTTTGAAGTAAAAAAAGAAAAAAAAAAAAAAAAAAAGAGAGAAAAGGAAAAAAGAGAGAATAAGAAATGGAGATGAGGGAAATAGGAGGAATAAGGTATATGATAAAAAGAAAAAAAGAAGGAAAAGATGATTGGTTTGAGGGAAGGGGAGATTGGAGGATAGCCATCGCTTAGGTCGGGGTCAATAAGGCTCCCCGGCTTAGAACACGGTACGCCGTCCCGCGGGAGTTTGACCTTTGGCCTAAGGGTGGTAGGGAGAGGGTGCCATTGCTCGTGTCGGGACCTCAAAAGCTCCCCGGCAAAACATAGTACGCTATGCCGAGGGGAGTTGGTCTTGGGCACGAGGGTGGAGGAGGTGAGTGCTATCGCTCAAGCCGGGACCGCAAAGTCCCCTGGGCTAAAACACGGTACGCCGTGCCGGGAGGGATGGGACTTTGACTTGAGGGTAGTAGGGTAGATTAGGATAGATGGGATCCATGAGCTTAGCTTTGTTCCATTACTTGTGTGAGACGGGAAGCCTATTTTGACTATGATTGAGGTTGATTTGGGAGGATTGGGGCTTAAGCTAGAATCTACCTTTAAATCCCTTTTAGTTATGAGCCTTATTAGCCTTAGATTGCATATTTGCTCAATTTGATGAGCTGGGAGTTTCTAGTTAGGGGTGGTCACTTTCGGGCCACCTCTTGTATATATTGAGTTTGTTTTGTTGCTTTGTTATGGCCGAAAAGGCCAAGGACTTATTTGAGCCATAGTCCACTTTTGGGGCTATGGCGTATACTTTGTAGACTCTTGGTTTTGAGATATGAAATAAATGCACAGTTCTTAAATAAATAAATAAATAAATAAATAAATAAAAAACGGAAGTAACGGTTTCTGTTACTTAACCTATAATGATGGCACGTAGGTTATATATATGTACGGTCCTCTCACTGCTCCTGTGACTTGAGACACTACACCATCTAGTTGTACAGGAGATTAAGTGGTAGATAAAATTCTAAAGTTCTTTACTGTTCTTCAAACAATGCAACAGAGATTACAACTATGGCTGGAGATGCTCGACATATGCTTCTGCTATAAGGTTAGATTACTTGTATTATTTTGTATATTTCTAACATTCTTCTTGCTTGGATCTCTTCTTCCTCCCAACTTAGCTAGCACCTTCTTCACCACCTAAACTCCCCAAACAAACCATACAAAGCTTAAGACTAGAGCCTCAGAGAAAGCTAGAGGGAAATGGAAGCTATGATTGAATTAAGAAGGAGATGAAACTTACTGTTGTTCTTCTTTCTACTTGGTAGACAAAACCTTGGTGAGGCAAAGAAAGAGATCATGGAATCAATGAAGGAATAAGGTGGGTTTTATAGGGTGCAAAACCCTAGGATGATACTCAATGATTGGTGGAGGGCAAGATGGTAATTTGGTGGTTGTCTTAGAAATATCAGACAATAGGAGAAAAGGCTTATGGTCCACCTTGCAACATGGACCATAGACTAGAAAGGTGATTTTAAATAGTTTGGGGTCAAAATGTATTTTTCAAAAAATGATTTCCAAACAAACACTTGGTTCAGATTTCTCCCGTCTCACTCAGATTGGTTTCTTAGTTTAAAACTTGGTACGCGAAGTACCCGAAAAATTTAGGATTTTGGAATTAAAATAAGTTTTGGTGTTGAATTGATTTAAAATGTGCTCAAAATAATTTATTCAAACACTAATTTATCACAAAAAATTTTAAATAAAGTGAAAATGGATATTTTGAAATTTCTAAAAAATTGGATTTATAAAATTAAATTTTGAGTTGTTACTAATCAATCTAAGATTAATTAATGGTAATGATATACCATTTTTCTCATATTATTTGAGATAGAATTAATTGTTAGGGGTGATATAGTATTTAAACTGGGATTTTAATTATATTATAATGGAGAAGTGTCAAATAGGCCTATGTACTATTTTCAAGTGCTCAATTCCCACCATGAACTAAATTAAAGGCTAATTGATCACACTTACTTACTAAATTTGTTCAATTAGCATTTTTTTGCAGATAATTGACTTTTTTTGCAGGTTACCAATTCAATTATTAAAAAAAAATAATTTAAAAATTATTATTAAAAAAAAAAAAGAATACAGCCAGAGGACAGCCGGTGGCTGTATTCTTTTTTTTTTATATATATATATAATAATTTTTAAATTATTTTTAAATTATTTTTTAAATAATTGAATTGGTAACCTGCAAAAAAAAATCAATTACTTACAAAAAATGCTAATTGAACAAATTTAGTAGGTAACTGTGGTTAATTAGTATTTAATTTAGTTCATGGTAGGAATTGAGCACTTGACAATAGTACATGGGCCTATTTGACACTTCTCCCTAATTGATGGCAAATCTTTTGATTCTTTTCGATATATGTTTATCGGAATTCTATTCATGGTAGGAATGCAACCAACAATGCTGTATTTCCGTAACACACACGCAACGTTGTATAGTTGTGCAACACTTCCCCAACCATACACGCCATTACACCCCCCTTTTCTGCACACACTCCCATACTAACTTGCATAGTGCATAATATTCTTATACGACACAACACCCCAACTTCATTGTTGCACATATGTGGCACATCTGTTGCACACAATGTTATGGCTTCACTGCCTTAGGCAGTATTATTACACACTACTATGGTTTCTATTGCACACACTAATGGATGAATATGCACAGTACTCAGTATTATTCCACAACACTGGGGAAGCTTAGCAAAATGTACACACTTGTTTGCGTTTTTGCACACGTTTAGGATATGTCATATGCATACTAAAAAACGTACATAATTAGGGGGTAAGCACACACAATAGTAAGCGCAGACAGTTGCTCACGATATATTATTCATGCGTTTTATTTATTTATTTATTTTGTTTTCATTCCTACCATTTATAGAATCCTTCTAAATAATGATAATATTGTATTTCAATTATAATCCAATTCAAAGAAGAAACTAAAATTACTGTCACCCCTATGTATTAAATATATCATAATATAAATGAGTCTTTAAATTCAATCATTACCATTAGTTAAAACTAGTAATTGTCATGTGCGATACATGGATAATATTTATACACTAATAAGTAAAATTAATTGAATATTAACATTTATTCAATGTTATAATAAATTGTTTATTAACATTCACCACATGACTAATTGCAAAATTATTTATTTGTTTATTCTTTATTTTCAAATAATTATTATGTTTAGTTATTAAGTTTGCATCACCTTTTTTTTTTTAATTACAAAGTATGCCAACTTATAGATCTAACATATTGCAACTAAAGACTAACAAATAAAGACAACAACTAAGGTGGAATACTCTATCTCATGAAATTATATTAAGAAAGAATCACTACTTAAAAAATAACGAAATAGATTAATATTAATTATTATTAACCATAATATATTAATAGTATTATTAACCCTAATAATATTACTATTATTAGTAGTATTAATATTATTAAATATTTGGAAAGAATATTATTAAATATTTTTAGTAGTCCACTAATCCACTACTTAATTAATGTATACAAATTAATTAAGGTTATGAGTTATGTATGCAAATTATATGTAATGATTCTATATACCAAATAATAATATTACTGTTATTAGTAGTATTAATATTTTTAGTAGTTGTTAGAGAAATGAACAATGATGTATTTTTATTGACTAGAAACTAAAATAAAGAAACAGGAAGTCACAAGACTTTCCCCAACAAGAGTTTTAGGCTCTTACCCCACAAGAGTTTTAGGCTCTTGTCTAGCTACTAAAGCTTAAAGACTAAGGATAAAGATTGGCTGATTTACTCACATCTAGAGGTTCTAATTTATAGTGCTAGGAAATAAATAATTATAGAAAATGAGATATTGTTGATATGATTGTGCCTTTGATTTTATTCTTGTCAAATCCCTTGAGTTAAGCCTTTCCTTATGTATTCTGATTTGCCTGATTTTCTTCATTCCTTTTATTGAGTAAACTATCTCTTATTTTGGGTGTGTATCATTGCCACCCACCAAAGAAAAAGCCTTGTCCCCAAGGCTAGATTGGAAAGACTGACTTATATTGTCCGGTGTCGATTTCGTCAGTTACACCAGGCTCGTCGCTCGTTTCGTCCTCCTCATCCTCTGCTGCAATTAGAGTTTGCAAGGATTTATTCGGGCATACATGAAGCGGATTGTGGGGTTGTTGACAACGGAAACAAAGTTCTTTGGCGTGCATGTCCAGATACTCTTTGTTAGAATAATGTCGTGTTGGAGATCGTGACGTTGACGTGCCGAAATTGCGCACTGAAGACTGCATAACAGGAAAAGCAAGTTGTGTTTGGGAGGAATAGGAAGATGTTTGGTTGCTACTAGATAATTGAGACTGGGTTGGAATGGGTTTGGGTTGTGAATAATTCGAAAATGAATTGGTTTGGTAATTCTTCCCATGTCCATTAGACCAAGTAGACCCACTATGTGAAGGAATTATCTGGAGGGCTGCATTTTCCTCTTGCAGATTATGTCCAAGAAGCCGGCCAGTGGAGAGAAATTCAATTTCTCCTTCTGCAGTGCGAGCGACACGCATCGCTGTTCGGAGATCTGTCACATCATTCGGTCGGAGCCGCACCAGAATTGTAGGTTTCACGCCATTGAGAAAAAACCCTAATTGAATATGAGAAGCAAGTCCATGAATTTGGGCAATTCGAGCTCGAAATGCAGCGATGAACTCATCTACCAAGCCCGTTTGACGAAGAACGACAAGCTGTTCAAACGGTGGCCCAGGCAATTCTTCACCAAATTCTTCCAAAAGGTCAAGAGTGGGTTGTTGTTGTTGTTGTAGCAATGGATGCCCAATGGTAGAGCTGCCCTCCATACTAACGAAAGTTGTTGGGACCTTCAAATCCTCTCGGATGTGATGAATGGCAAGTACTGCTCCACTCTAGCTAACCACCCAATCGGATCTGTGTCTTTAAATGTAGGATTCTGTTTATCCAAATGGGCAGCGAGGTGTTGTCCGGCTGAACATGTTTCTGGAAGAGAGGTTGAATTCGGCATTTGGGATGTAATTTTGATGAAGCACTGGCATTATTGTGCCCACCGCCTTGAAGGAGAGAGGCGAGGAGATTAGACATCCTAGCCATGGAAGCTTCCATGGCTGCAAATTGGTCATTCAATGTGGCCAATTCGGCACGGATTGCATGTAACACCCCCTAAATTTTAAACAGAGCATAAACTAAACATAAGTGTTGGGGTGCTATGCACATCTGAGCTAGAGAGCTCAGATGCACAGGCTAAACTATCCAAACATATGAAATCCTCAATCAACATCCTAGTACAACTTCAAGGCACGCAGGCCGCTAATAGAACTAATCTAACTAGGTCCATGGGTCCAACTAGCGCACTCCCGGAGCTACTCATCAGTGCCTGGAAATCCAAATATATCTGTTCAGTCGAATAATGCTGGTAACCCACTCCAAGCGTTATAATACAATATATATATAATATATATATATATTATTTATATATTGAATATATTACTAATATTATATATATATATATATATAGTTATATATATATAGTATATATATATATAATATATTGTATATATATAATATATAATAAGGAAAAACCATTTTGAAGCCGGAATACATATATACTTAAGAAACTCTAATTTCTAAAATCAAGAATAGACTCAGAACAAGCAAGGGTAGGCCATTCATTCAGATTTAATTACGTAATAGAAAGATTAGCATGCATCCTAAAGGTCACCAAGACTATTTTTCTATCAATCATATCAGTATTCAATCACTATTTCCAACACGTAAACACATTTGGTGGTGCCGCCGGGACCAATCGCATGCCCATACATGGAGGGTCAGCGCATATAGCTCTGATACGGCCCCAAAGCACCCTGCCTTGTATCGCAGCACAAGGGGATTGATCGCAACCAATCGATGAACCACAGCTCATTTATAACGTTTGATCGCAACCAAACGGTCGATGGTTCTCAACCCATCCAACTGCCTGTATAGCCGACCGATCGCAACGGCCGGGTTAACAGCCGATGGTTCTCAACACATCCAAATGCATGTATAGCCAATTGATCGCAACCAATTGGGGTATCATGCACAATTAACACATAGCCAAGCACATGCAACCTACATTAACACGTATGGAGGGGGGAAATCATACATAAATAACCTATGTGTGGTCAACCACATTACAAGAGATACGCCTAAGGGGTTCATGCATCTTTTTCCTAGGCCAACAGGATATCATATTCGACTAGCATGCAATACACAAAACTCTTTTATCCTACGAGCGATACCCGAAACATCAAACTAGACTCAGGCACGATAAATGGGTCCAATGGGACACCACGGGACACGGGTGAACATCAAACGGGGAAAACCACCATGTTCCACACTGGAATTCCAGCGGGTGGCCAGCGGGTGGAGGGTCACCCGCCGGCTGCACAACACGAGGCAGCGGGTGCCCGGCGTGCAATCGCCTGCCCGCTGCCCAGGCGGCCTCATGGGGCAGCAGTAGGTGGCGGGTACCCTGCCCCCACCTACCCCTCATTGACTCTTATGTAATAATTCGGTCCCGGGATCCTTCGTAGAACCCAAAACCGTGTCCAGACACATTTAAACACAAACGACGACACCACATAATCAAGTAATGGATTAAAACCAAGAATCACATTAAATACATCCTAACACGAATTCTAAACATACCCAAGACTCAATACCCGAACATGCAAAATCCCACCCAACATATCAAGAACAACACGATATGAAATCCACGTTTTAACCGTAGGGCTCTAGTTATATTTAAAGCACAAATCATAATTTATCTTAAAATCAAGAACATCAAGATTATCTCACAAGCATCAAGAAAATATCAAGATCATCTCATAAACATCAAGATTTTCTCATAATCATCATAAAAGCCTTATCCAGACACAAGCATAAATTGCATATCGAAGGAGCCACTAAAGAAGATTATAGCAAGGAAAATA
Organism: Ipomoea purpurea; assembly: GCA_009835305.1. NCBI lineage: Eukaryota > Viridiplantae > Streptophyta > Magnoliopsida > Solanales > Convolvulaceae > Ipomoea > Ipomoea purpurea. The sequence continues at coordinate 8,996 of VALG01005300.1, forward strand.
GGTTTTGTTGAGACATGGGTTACCTCTTACCTTAATCAGAATCCTTGGCTACTAAGGTTCTTCTCTAAGATTTCTATCCCATTGATCTCCCTAGGCTTGGTGGTGGGGAATCTCCCGGGAAATATTTTCGTGTAATATAACTATGGGTGGTACGATTCTAAAATTGCTTTTAAATAACCTATTTATAGAATCAGAACATAATCATATCTGAAGTAAATGCCTACTTTCTTTAAGTTCCTAATAGATATGATAGGTTAGTCCTAATTAAATCTGACTAGTTAATAAGGTTTACTCTCTTATTCTAATAGGCCTAATACTCTAGTTTAGGCAAAGGTTTCATGATCCATGTGACATAACTTAATTAATGTAAAGGGAATCTCTATTATCTCTATTATTTATTTTAATCTTTCGTTTTTTTAATTATTATACGGAATTAACTAAATTAATTAATTTGATTTAACTAAGCTTCACGGGGGGTTACACCCTCTCCTTATGAAATCTTGTCCGAAGCTTATGAAAATATTACGGGATAGATTAACCACTTGTACGTGGCATAAGAAACAGTGTTTTACGGGGGAAATAAAAGAGTATATATGTTATGTTAGGGTTTTTGGGAGCCTGGTAAAAGGATAAAGAGAGTGGAGGTTCATAAACTTGAGGAACAAGTGAATTAGGAATAGGATCAAAAGTTTTTCAAAAGTGAACTTAAGGAAGTGAGTTCTACTTGTATGGGAATCGTTAGAAAATAATGTGAAATCAAGAATGAGAGTTTGAAGGGTTCAAGGTTTGCAATAACGTGATGGGATTTCCGATTGTCAAAGGGAAGGAAATTGAATTCGGTGAAGGAGTGGGTTAAAGGGTTCTCGATCTCAAGTCTAACTCTGATTTTATGCTTTGATCACGCGTATTGAAACTGATGGATTTTTTTCTTTGGTGTTGGACTGCTTTGACTTGGACATAGTCCTGTTCCGACTTTAGCTTCCAAGCTAATCGTTATCCTTCTTTTCTAAATTTGAGGGAATCCTCGCGTGACGATCAACGGCCTTACTTTTAGTGGCAACCCAAGGTTTGTGATAAAAAGTTGTTGGTCACAAGAGCAATTCTTCTAAGGGTGCACCCTTTCCGAAATTCTTCTCCATTGGATCATTAATTCGTTTGACAGTTTCTCTCATTATAAATGATGATTTCTCATGTCTCCATGGAGTTCGGGTTGATGTAACCTTTTGTTTACTTTTTAGCGGCTGAATGCGCCTTTGCATGCTCCTCTTCTTCTTGAAATGGATTGGTTACCTAATCTTTTGTGTTATAATGACTGTGACTTAACGTCCAATCTTATT
>VALG01005302.1:0-16923 GCA_009835305.1 Ipomoea purpurea
ACTCTCCTTGGGGCTTCGGATTGAGCCATTGACGAATCCGAACTGTGTTCTTCACCCCAAACGCCAAACTTCAATGGACCTGCTCCATGTAGCGTAATTGGGATTTCTGATAATGGAGGTGAGACCAGCACTACGTTCGGATTTCCGCGCTACGTGTAAGTATACATCGGATCATCAACTTCATCCATTCGATGCACCGGACTCTGGTTTGTCATGGACCTGACTGGCCAGAAATCGAAGCTCCCTTGCTGGTTTCGACGTGAGTCTTCATTCCGGCTTCACGGTCCGTAACTCACTACGCGGCGCGTAACTGCGGTGGCGTGGGTGGGGTGTGGCCTGATACCCATGACGAAATCTAGCACCATTAGCATGCATGTATAGTTCTAATCCAGTATGATAATGAAAGTTTGTATCATTCTAGGAGAAGAGAACAATGGATATTCTTCATTATTGAACTCGACACCTTCATATCAGAGCAGAGAGCCTATTATAATATCTATGGATTAGAGCAGATGAAAGATAAGAAAACGGTTTATGAAGTAAAAATACAGATAATGCCCTTGTTAAATGTCCTTGCTTCCATTGTGTATGTGCCACCCTATTTGTTGGTTCATTTATGTATCTTCATACACAGTTTTTTAACTAATCTCCAAGTTGATGTATACACTGACAGTGTTAAGATTTTGTTTACCTGGAAAAACTTTTTCTAGTTGCTGGTGAAGGCTGGAAATGCAGCATTGTCAGCAGGTTGACTAGTAATTATGCCAAATTAGCAGAAGGAACAAGCCCTGCTTGAGGTAAACGAAAGGATGATGCATTTGGCTGCTTCATAGAAGAGGAAGTGGAAGTGCCAACTTTGAATCGGCAAATTACCTGTGGGGAATAAGGCCTTGAACTCCAGATTATGTATTGGCAATCGCCCATTGTGCAAAATGTTGTTTTCAGCTGATTGTGGAAGCTGAATGCTGAGGTTTGTGTCTGGCCAATGAATGTGAGGGGGAGGTATATCCCCAGGAAGTGTTTCGAACTGTACTGTTTATTGCGATGACTGTCATGGCAATATGGATTATGAGGTGGAGGAAAGAGGACTTGCCCGAGATATTAGGCGTCTGTTAACTGCAAATTCTGAAAGATCAATTAAATACGGTGTGATAATATACCACATGTCAATCAGGGTAAATATAAGTTATATGCAAACCAAAAGGAAAAAAGGAAATTGAGCCATAGAATACATACAGAAACAAACCATTTGAGGAGTTAACGAATCCCAAGCATTATAATTTAGTTGTGTCTGCAATGAAGTAATGAGACAAACTTGCTAAGGGACTATCGAATGTGAAAACACACAAAATGCTAATAAGAACACACTTCCAATACAAGTAATAATAATTGTAAGCTGGTCATTACTGCCAATAGACGTGCAAACCCAATGTAGATATTTTTTGAAGCGATTTTTACATTACCAACTGTGAAAGGAATTAAAGCAAAACCATAATTACAGATCATATTTCCATAATGAATATATTTGAAGCATTGTCAGTAAGGATTTTAGTTTAATTTGATCAAGTTAGAAATGAATGTGCTGTGCTGTGCTGTGCTGTAGATGAAGAGAAGAAAGTTAGAAGAAAGTTTTAAATAAACTTTAAATTTAAATAAGCAGAGCATAAAGAGATCATTACAGAGGAACAATGCGCACTAGAAACCAGTGTCAAGAAAATAATTGAGTTAAATCTATTTTAGACATCCAAACATCTTACTTGTTCACGATTCTTGTCAGCATTTTCATCATTCTCAGCAAAATCAACTCTTAATTGGCGACCTTTGATCTCATATCCCTGGAGATTAAGGCGAGCACTCAGGGCAGTTTCTCTGTCAGTAACATAGACAATCAAAAGTTTGTAGTGCAAATGTTAATGACACTATTAGCCTATTAGGGACCAAAAGCTAAAAGACAAGGAAAAAATATCGTAGCAATTGTTGAAATCATACATATGCTTTAAATAGTACAAATTAAGATTCCAGAAAAGCATTTGACAACAAATAATACAAAAGATGAAACTCCATAATAATGCATAGAAACTACTTTTAGAAAACTTGTTACAACTTGGATTGTGAATGATAAATCAGTTAAATCATTCAAGAGTTCAGGCATATATTTAGTACAGTTATTTAGATATTGTAATACTTATATGTGAAATTGTGATACTATTTAGAATAAAATTGATTGTTACTGATAATAAATATGGTAATACTTGTAATAAAAGTCTAAAATTTTGATACATACAAAGTGTACCTTCATTGAGAATCTCACCTGGTTGTCTACCGCTCGACCCATATCACGGATATGAATCTATGAGACAGTTTCGCACAAGCTTTAATTTTGCCCTACACCATTAGTTAAAAAGAAAGTCAATTACCAAATTAGAAAATGTCATGTAAGGAGGGAAGATTACAATTGAAAATTTTAGAGGGGTGGGAAGCTTTGGTTATAGATCAAGAACACCAAGCTAATGCAGCTACGTTGAAGTTAAAGAGAATTCAAAACTATTAATATTATATTGTTGATCAGATCAAAATATTTTTACAATTCTTAAATCCATCTAGCAAGCAGCAAGCCTTAAATCCAGCAGATTATATTGTTCATTCCTAGAAGAAGAAGATACAAGACAGTAATATAGTAATCTATAGCCTATTCATATTTGCAGTTACAAAAAAAAAAAAAAAAAAAAAAAAAAAAAAAACCTGTGAAGCAGAAACCATTTCAAACACCAAAATTGCAGCTGAAAATCTGCTCTTCCCACACCCTTCTTTTATTCTACTCCTCATCTTCAAGAGAGCCAGGCTGTCATGAATCAATGAAAACAAATTATGATGTGATGAAACTAAACGAAGTTGGGAGAGAAATTAAAGGAGAGTGAAATAAAAACCAATTGAGAAAAAGAAATGGAGATTGATCGAGAGACCTTTATTGTGTGTTTCTCAATGACAACCATATTCTGGTTTCCATAGTCATGCTGTTCAGCCTCAATTTGCTTGGCTGACATCACTGCAGAAGGATGACACCTCTCTAATTGGATTAAGTTCAATGTTGGAATTTCTGCAAAGCTATTCGGGATCTTCTAAGGAATAGGTGCTCAAGTTTTGGAAAATTATCAGCACCAACTTCCCAATGCTTGAGATTAGGAGACCAAATTTTCAAACAAATTAAGTGGCAGAATTTCACATTCTCTGGTACTTCCCACTTTTTGCCAATGTAAGAAGAATTTAACTTGAGCACCTCAAGCCTTGGTAACTTGCTCAAAACATTAATTGACTTCCACTCAGATTTCAGAAAATCAAATTTCAGCTTCCTAATGTTTTTCAAGAGAAGAATGTTGTTCATATCCGGAATTACAGAAGCTCTCTCTATCAACACAAAGAGACAAACTTTCGAGCTGCTGTAAACAGACAAGGTTCTTAGTGCAATCATCGGTTTCGCCTAAAACAATAGTTACCTTCTTTAGGTATGGAACTTTTGTTATGGACTCTTGGTCGCAATGACTAGCCCGCAATCCAGAAAGGACCTGCAAGTTTTGATGAACAGATTTTGGAAAAGATCCATTAACTTTACCACTGCCAATATACTGTAGTTGTGGAAACTTCAAATGATTCAAATGCTTCAATCTTATATCTTCATACACATTAAATGTTTGAAGATTCCAAGCGTTGGAGAATAAATAATCATATGGAGCAAGTAGTGAGTATATCAATAGGTATCTCAAATGGATATGAACAGTCGGACTTGGCAAAAGGAATTCAGTAACATAGAGTATTAGATGATGTAAAATAGGCAAGGGTTTTTTTTTGTATTTTCTCATCTTCAGGCAGTTATAACAGCCAAGCTCTGTATATATACGGTGGTTCTGTCCACGTTTCCAGTGTGAGAAATATTACAGAGTTCTCTTCTTCTCTTTCGTTCCATCTCGTTCTCTCTCTGGTTTACATGAACAAGCTCAGCTGACATGGTATCAGAGCTCCGGCGTACCTATGCCGCTGCAGTCACCGGCGTTGGCAACACCAGTCATGTCGCTACGCCGGTCAAACCAACCTCCGATTCATCCAGCGCCTGAGATCACTCCGCAGGGAACTCAACACCTCAGGCTCAGAGAAACTACTTCAATGGAGATCTAGAAGATCCGCTATACCTAAATGCGAATGACAGTCATCGACTGTTCTCGTAGCTCCGCCGCTGATCGGCAGTTCGAATTACGGCACATGGAGTGTGTCGATGCAAATCGCGCTGGAAGTTAAAAACAAGTGGTCATTAGTGGACGGAAGCACAACACCACCAAGCACAGATCAGCGACACTATCCCAGCGTGGAGAAGATGCAATCTAATGATTTGTTCGTGGATCTTCAAGTCCTTGCATCTGTCGATAGTGCAAAGCGTAATGCATTTTGATCATGCCAAGGATATCTGGGAGGATCTGAGGATGCGATTCTCACAGAGAGATGCACAACGCATCTCGAGTTTGCAGGTTGAGATCCACAATTTGAAGCAAGGAAACCTCACAGTTAATGAATACTACACGAAGAGCAGAACCTTGTGGGAACAAATGAATAATCTGAGACCTATTCCGCTTTGCAAGTGCAATCCGAAATGTTCCTGTGACTTAGTTGAAGTTACCAGAAGTGAGAGGGAAATTGATCAAGTAATCCTTTTCCTACAGGGTTTAAATGAGGAATATGACAGTCTGAAGTCAAGTGTGTTGGTTCTAGATCCTTTACCGGAGGTATACAAGATATTTGTAATGGCAGAGAAGCTAGAAAGGCAAATTAGCCTAAGAAATTTGAATCTAGGAAGCCTGGACATCAATCAGTCTAATGTAGTTCATAGCTCTTTGAATGAGGAAACTGTGGCTGCGGCTTCATATAATGGCAGAAGAATATAATGGTGCTGCCAAAGCTAAATGTACCTACTGTGGCATTTCTGGCCACACAGTGGATAGGTGTTACAAGAAGCATGGCTTTCCTCCCGGATGGATTCAAGGTTTTAAATCGAAGAACAAACAACAGGCCACAGCAGCAATCTCAAACAATAATGATCTGGAATCACACAGGAACAGTGCACAAATTTTTGTCAATTCTGCAAAACCATCCAGTTCAATCGTCAGGCTCTAATTCCAATTTGGCTGCTGCCACAACCTTGACTGCCAACTTTAATGAGCTACAATCCTCTGATGAAGGCAATTTTTTTCTGTCAATTCCCTTTACTTAAGTCCTTCAACTTGGATTATTGACTCGGGGGCCACTAATCATATAGTGTGCTCGCTTGATTATCTTGTCAACTATCGCATGATTAATGATGTTGAAGTAAACCTCCCCACTGGTCAGTGTATATCAGTTGAGCACATAGGGGATGTAAAGCTCAATGACAGTCTATACTTGAAGGAAGCTTTGCATATCCCTACCTTCAAGTTCAATATTATATCTGTGAGCAAATTAGTCCAAGATGCTGCTTATAAACTGTTTTTTGTGGCCAAACAGTGTGTCATTCAGGGGACTCTTGGGGAGACAGTTGGTTTAGCTAAGGAAGAAAGAGGCCTCTACATAATGGTGGAACCGGATTTACAGAATAAACACTACATTGCACAGTGTACTAGCTTGGAAACTTGGCATCGAAGGTTAGGTCATTTTTCCAACCAATAAAATCCATCTTCTATGTGATGTGGATATCTCTAAAAGCAGTACTCTAGCTTGTGATGTCTGCCACTCAGCTAAGCATAAACGCTCTCCGTTTCCTTTAAGTACTAGTAGCTCAAGTAATTGCTTTGATTTGATACATGTTGACATTTGGGGATCTTTCCCGGTTGTTCAATGAATGGAGAATACTATTTTCTTACCATTGTGGATGATTACTCTCGCTTTACTTGGATTCGTTTAATGAAAGCAAAATCTCAAACACAGCAGTTTATTAGGACAGTTTCATGCATATGTGTTTACTCAATTCGGAAAGTTGATCAAAACCATTCGGAGTGATAATGGAGCTGAGTTTAGAATGGATGGATTCTTCTTGGAAAAGGGCATAATGCACCAACGTTCATGTGTTAATACCCCTCAACAAAATGCCATTGTTGAGAGAAAGTATCAACATATTCTCAACGTGGCTAGATCATTGCGTTTTCAAGCTAACCTCCCTTTGAAGTTTTGGGGTCATTTGCGTTATGCACGCAGCTTTTATAATCAACAGGCTTCTGTCTCCTATATTGGTCTCTCAACTCCATATCAAAGACTGTATGGTAGCTCCCCAAACATTGCCAACCTTAGAGTTTTTGGTTGTTGTGTTACGCTGCTACACCCTCTCAAGCAAGGCACAAAAATGGCAGAAAGAGGAAGGAAATGCATTTTTATTTGGCCTACCAGCTGGAATCAAAAGCTATATGCTATACAATTTGAAGGATGGATCTGTTATTGTATCTCGGGATGTCATATTTTATGAGTCTGAATTCCCTATGGTGGCAGAGGCAGTTACTGACCAGAGCCAGCCTAAATTCTGAGCCCTCTCTTCCAAACATCCCAGTCACAATGAATCTGGATTGTCATGGTACACCTGCTCATTCCCAATCCAATTCTGAACAAACAGCTAGCAATTCTTCCCAAGGGGATGCTGATTATCCACACAGTAATGTTCCCGTAATGTCACAAGGGGAACCAGATTTTTCTTCTGAGATTCCAGTTGTTGTTGACATGCAGCCACGGCGTTCTAACAGAAACCGCCAAGTCCCAAACAGGTTCCTAGACTATTATTGTGATGCAGCTACATCACAAGGTACCTCCCCTCACAAACTATCAAAAGTCATTTCATGCAAGCACCTCCCCGTGCCACACCAAATATTCTCTATGGCAGTTACCGCCATCAAAGAGCCACGAACTTATACCCAAGCCATACGTAATGAGTGTTGGAAAGATGCTATGGCTGCTGAAATTAAAGCACTTGCAGGACAACCATACATGGACTTTGGTTTGATTTACACCCGGAAAGACACCAATAGGGTGTAAATGGGTATACAAGGTAAAGCTTAAAGCGGATGTTCGGTGGAACGCTATAAGGCTAGATTGGTAGCCAAGGGCTACACTCAGCAGTTGGGAATTGATTATATCGAAACTTTTTCGCAGTGGCACGAATCACCATCATTCGCACCTTCCTAGCCGTGACATCTTCTCAAGCATGGCACATCACCAATTGGACATCAATAACGCATTCCTCCATGGGGATTTGGACGAGGAGGTTTACATGGTGCTTCCTCCCGGATTTCAAGGGCATCATCCTGGTCAAGTATGCAAACTCCTAAGATCCCTCTATGGCCTCAAGCAGGCAAGTCGGCAATGGAACGCTAAGTTGAGTGCCGCACTGATTCATAAAGGTTTTCAACAATCAAATTTGATCCATCTCTGTTTACTAAGGGCTGTGAGCATCTTTTATAGCCATCCTTATATATGTGGATGAAATTCTTGTCACAAGTTCCAGTTTCAACTCATTCAAGATCTCGTATGTCGGAGAATGGATTGAACATATGTCAGAATCAAGGATCTGGGGAACTTTGGGGGTATTTTTTTGGGGATTGAGGCTCGTATGTCGGAGAATGGATTGAACATATGTCAACCAAAATATGCTCTCGACATTTTAGAGGAAGCTGGCTTTCTCAACTGCAAGCCGGCTGCCACCCCCATGGTTTCTGGACAGAGATTAACCAAAGAAGGTGGTTCTCTTCTTACTGATGCTGCTCCTTAAAGAAGACTAGTTGGGTCGTTTGTTATATTTAACGGCTACAAGGCCTGATATTGCGTATGCTACGCAACAATTGAGCCAGTTTGTCGATTCCCCAACTTCGGAACACATGATCGCTGCTCACCATGTTCTTCGTTACATTAAGGGAGCTCCTGGACAAGCCTGTTATATCCAAAAAATAATGACATGCAGCTAAATGTCTTTGCAGACTCGAATTGGGCTTCTTGTCCGGAAACACGAAGATCCATCACGGGATTTTGCATATTTCTAGGCTCTGGTCTGATTTCATGGCGATCCAAGAAGCAGGTGACTGTCTCCCGTTCCTCATCAGAAGCAGAGTATCGCGCTCTTGCTGCCACTGTATGTGAGGTACAGTGGATTACATCCCTTCTCATGATTTGCAGATTAAATTGACCCAAGCCAGCAGCCATGTTTTGTGATAGCAAATCCGCTATCGCTATCGCCGAGAATCACGTATTCCACGAGCGTACAAAGCACATCGATATAGATTTCCATGTTGTACGTGAAAGACTCAACCAAGGTCTCATTAAGTTGCTGCCTGTTCCATCTTCCTCACATTGCAGATGGTCTCACTAAGTCTTGCCTTGTACTGCTTTTCAGATTTTTAAATCTAAATTGGGCATGAAGATCTACATGTTCCAGTTTATGGGGGGTATTAGATGATGTAAAATACCAAAGGGGTCTTTTTGTATTTTCTCATCTTCAGGCAGTTGTAACAGCCAAGCTCTGTATATATACGGTGGTTCTATCCACGTTTCCAGTGTGAAAATATTACAGAGTTCTCTTCTTCTCTTTCGTTCCATCTCGTTCTCTCTCTGGTTTACATGAACAAGCTCAGCTGACATAGAGTACCCTCAATAGGCTGAAAAATTCCAAACTTATTGAAAGATTGGGCCGCACCGGAAAATAAAAGATGGGCAGGCAGTGTTTTGACAGAGAATGTAACGCAGAGATGTCAAAATCTTTAAATGACGTGATTCTTATCCAACGGACACCTTTCTCAGGGAAATTGGAACCATTTTCGTCGGCAACATGCAAAAGACTCTGGCTCTGACCTTCTCTTACACAAAAGGCATGCATAAATCATGTACTCTAAACTCCTTAATTTTCTTCCAAATCTACTTCTTTTGCTTACAAGAATTAAGTTTCTATCCATAAGTTCATTTATGTACCTTTTAGCCACCGCTTCAAAACTCTCATTCTTGAATGCCTTTACAAGTCCTTCCGCGGCCCATAACCTTGCAAGATTGTTAGCATTGATCTCATCATCTTCTGGAAAAACTCCTAAATATAAAAAACAAGCTTTCAAATTATGGGGCAAGTGATTATAACTCAATGAGAGGATTCTCCGACATTCTTCATCATCTAGACTTGATGTTGAAGAACTTATTAGAGATTAGCAGTATTCTTCCACTCATCAAGTGTATTGAGTTTTGAAAATAAACCTGCTACCACAACAATCGCCAAAGGCAGCCCTTTACATTTCTCAACAATGGTCTCCAATTGTCTCAAATTCAACACCATTATTTTTGCATATCTTTTTACAAAATAAATCCCAACTTTCACTTTGATCTAAGAATTGCATTTGATGGGAGAAGTAATTGTTAGAGCCAATACAAGTAGCCACTTCTGCAACGCGAGTAGTCAAAATACTCGACTCCCATTTATATCATCTGGAAAGCAAGATTTAACATCATTCCATGACTCTATGCTCATACATCATCCATCACTACCAAGTACCTTTGACCCTTCAAACTTTGGTAGAGCTGTAATGCTAGGTCCCCGTCTTCGCTATTGTTTACATTGTCTTTAAAACCTGCAAGAAGACCTAAGAGCATTTGCTCCTTATTGTGATGTTGTGATACAACAACCCATAGTCGTTTGTCATAGTGGGAGACAATTGATGGATTTTCATAAACTCGTCTAGCTAATGTTGTCTTGCCGATTCTCCATACTTGAATTGAGATAACTTCTGTTGTTAGATGGATGTTGTATTAGACATCTTCATTTATAGTGTCGAACTCATTATTTTTCTCGACCATTACAACCTCAGTGTGTGAAGCATGACTGGAGAACCGTCCATCTTGACAAGTTCATCATCAATTTTGAAAAACATCATCATCAAGTGTAGTCTCCCTTCCTTGCATAGCTATGACATGCTTGTACTCTGACTTTCTCTAGCTCTTCTTTAATGGCATCAATGTCTTCTATTGCTTGTTGCAATACATGACTAAGTCTATGAGAATGTTGGGTTGTCTTTTTGTTTTGGTATACATGGAGTTTCCCACCATCGGACACAATAACTAATTTGTAGGCACCTCTTTTGAGTGGGACAGTTAACATGCTTGGTTTTCTTGGCTTCAGTGTCCCCTTGTCCCATTTCCTCGTCAGCTTCTTTATAGAGATCTACTACATGGAGTTCAAATTTCATCTTCAACTCTGAAAGCTACATCTCTGAGCTTTGTTTCCAAGTCTTTAATTGCTTCAACACCATCCATTCTGAGCTCGTCGAACAGTTGTATCAGAAAAGCAAGCTTTCCATGGAGAGATTTGATGAGCTCTTTGTTAAAAGGGATGAGTTCCATTTCTTCTACGATTGGACGAGGGTGAGGTTGCAAGAACTCAAGCTCTAATGTTCTGATAAGAGAACTTACAGCTACACAAGCCATTCTTTTCTCTCTCGATCTGTATATATCTCTGTTAGTATAGGTGTAATGTAAATCAAATGAGAATAGTTTTTTCTCAGTTTGTTTGAGTGTAGATTAGCAGATCGAAGCAAAGCAAGATGGGTGGAATTGGGTAATGCCACTGATCTGAGTGCAATAATTCATTGCGGACAGCTTTTTTAACCTTTAGCTTTCCAGCTCTAAAGTTTCCATTACTTGGTGCAATAATTCAAATGTAGGCCAGGGCATAATGTTTTTTTTTTTTTTTTTTTTTCACCAATCAATCAAAGGGAGACAGAAGAATATTGATTTGAGTAAGTTTCAACTGAATTAGTTTCATCCCGCGAAATGAGAATATGAGTGATGTATTATCTTGTAGATTTGGAAGTTTTGATCTTCAAAATTTGCAAGAGTTCAATCTTAATTATATTGTTCTCATAAGTGGATTTATATCATAAGCTGTAATGTGTCAAGTTAAAGTGTAGCAATAGTCTCTCTCTGCCAATCAGACAATTGGCTTTCTACAATCATTTGGGAATATAATGTGCTTGTGTAGCTGTAATGTGGTTTTTTTATTACATAGGAAGGGGATACCCATATATACAATATATGGCCTACACCGAGACTTGAACCTTAAACCTCCCACATAAGGGAATAACTGGTTAGGGATTTTGTTTCAAGGGAACAAATATTGTTTAAGAATTGAAGAGTTCAGATATATCAAGATTTTGTTTCAAATTACTAAAGTAAAAGAAATATTATAAATTTATTTCATGATTATCAAAGTTTGAGGAGTCCATCCAACAATTGGCTAGGGATTTAATTCCTTGAGTATTATTGAATTCTTTTATTTAATGGAATCCTAAATTATTAATTGAAAAGTAAAACTAAATTTACAAACTTCAAACTAGTTACAAATTGAAAAAAAAAAATTATATAAATTACCTTGAGATAGTACTCATTTATTAGTGTAGTTTTTTGTGGACTCATAAATATTCTTAACAGTACAATTATGTTCCGACTCTTCTTCCCTCACTCTTTTCTATGATCCTCAATCATGTCATGAATCATTGAATTTAAATTTGCGTAGCATGCACAAGCGGAAAAAATGTATTGAGGAAGATGAAAAGCGACATATATGTAATGCATTTCTCAATAGCAACCATATTGAAGTTTTCATAGTCACGTTGTTCGTTCTAAATTTCTTGGTTGATTTCACAGCAGAAAGATCGAAGATAACCTAGTAATTTGATTGACTTCAACGTTGAAATTTCAGCAATGTCAATTGAGATCTCTCTCAATTTATGCTAATTCCAAAGAAATAGTTGCTCAAGTTTTAGTACAGTCTATGGTGGTGGAATAGAACTATTAAACTCATTTAGATCTTTACTTAATTTTTTTGGCAAATTTCACTTTTAGTCGTTAATTATTGTGACATTGTCACATTTAGTCCTATTCTTTTTGATTTTTGCACATTACATCCTTAACTTTCATTTTCTTGTTTTAAAATTTTGTCATCATTTCATAGTTTAATAACGATGATTAACATGTAATTTTAGCATTAAAGCCTCTTGCCCCCAACATGAAATTTCTCTCCCTCTCTTGTAAACTATTTAACTAAATGATAAAATTTCATTTTAGTACTAGTTTTTTTTTTTTTTTTGAAACTTAAAACTTAATGCATTAAATCATGAATAAGACAACTTAAGAGAAAAGGCGAAGGGGCATCAAACCACTCCCCACAATCTGACTCTGAAACAGGCCTCCTTGGCAACAGTGTGGCGGCACAGTTCGCAAATCGTTTAACAAAGTGAAATTGGACATCATCAATCATAGATGCCAATTCTTTTAACATCATCTATTAAAAGTCCATGTTGGGAAAATGCAAGTGTGTGGCCAATAATTTAGTGATAACTTAGTCTTGGTCCAATATTCATCACAAGTGGGTGAATGGCCAAGATTTGTTAGGCAGTATGTAGTGGTTCTAATTATTTGGCCTTTTCAATTTAAGGTGGGGTTTTATTGAGTTAGGACACACAGACAATATTGTCTTGTTAACTGAATGGTCCCCTTTCCACTCTGAGAATGTTGTGTATGTTCCAATCCCTGCTCCGGGTGTACGGAGATGGGGATTGCTGTGTTAACCTTCGGGGGCAACGCCGCTGTTGTGAGCCTGCACCGGTAGCGACGAATTCGCTTCTATGGCAGTGGTTATACCACGGCAACAACAGTGATTTATTTTTCACTTTATTAGCCTATTTCTCCAACAATATAGAAGCGAATTCAGTTAGTGCTGATAATAGTGAATGAGGAACCAAACCAAAATTGAGAACATCATCCCTGTTGCTCATCATGCGAATGCCAAGGTGGTCTCGACTTTTCTAACCAGGACATCTATATCGCGTACGATGTTGTGGATGTGGAGGGCATGATACTCACGTTATTGACGAACTAAAAGGTGATGATGGCTCATTCGTTGTTGTGGATAATCGAAGGCAACGTTTATCCCATTGCTAACAAAGCTAAGTATACTTATGAACTAATGCATTTGTTTGTACTTGTGCATTTAAGTTTATCAAATAGTGTCTGCATGGATATGTTATATATATCTATGAATGCCTGCATATGCTACGCTGTATTTTCCAGATTTTCTATACAAATGATTGGTCCTTGTATGTATTTGTATGGGTCAAATTACGGCATAATTTCTGAGTTAGGTTCTAACTTTATGTTGTTGTTGCTTGTTATTCTGTTCAGCGAACATTTGCCTACAATCTATTATTTTGTTGGTTGGTTACGCAAAATTGATGATTGGGTTGTGTGGATATGCAATTGGGACTTAATAATTCTAATGTTTTGGAATTAAATTAGTTCTTTTTGGTATGCATGCATGGCCATATATTAGTGGTTTGCTTATGTATATTTGGAAACTATATTCATATAATAAGCCCTAACTCAGGTATCATTTGACATTTGGATGTTTAAAATTCTTATTTCTTGTCCTCAAGCTAATGTTCTTTTTGGTGTCAAGTTATTAATAATTGACTGATATTATATCAAAAAATTTGAGTGGTTTTGTGATTTTGTAAAATACAAGGTTATATTTTCATTGAGGTGGTATATAAATCACATGTATGGGTAATCACCATATCAATGCGAATAGCAGCATATATTTCGATATGAAATCAAGTAGATATGGAGAAGAAATCAAATAGCTTGATCACTACGAGATTTGTGGGGGTCATATGGCTAGTGTTGGTGATCAATTATTGAGACATAGTGAAATGAGTTTGACTTTCACATGATGTTAAAAATCTAAGCCTTGCAAATAGATATTGCTTAAGTAGTGTAATATTAGCGTTGATTTAAAATTACCATGTTTATAAATAATTGGGGGCTATTTGTTCTTTTGAGAATAAATATGAAATTTGTATTGATTTGCATTATATCAATACTATATATGATTTATGAATTTCCTCAGGTGAAGGAAAAATTGTGAAGGTGAAATAACTTTGAATGTTAAAGTTATACATGTTGAGTTCACCATGCTGAAATTTATGTAGATAAATCATTCTCAACTCTAATAAACGTTAGTTTGAATATATTCTTTGAATAAGAGACTAATTAATCTCAATAAAATTATGTGAAATTTGTGATTATGTTGTTTAACTTGAAATAACATGCAAACACCATTATCTTTGTGGCTTACTAGCAAAGAGCATTTATATATATTATTTAAAAATTTTGGTTGGGTCATCTTGGAATACCTATAATTCTTGTTTAAAGGATAATTATAGTGGGTTGAGATAACCAAGTTTGTTGAAATATTTCAACTATTGTGTATGTATTAAAGTACATAGCTACTATAATGTTTCACAAAGCAATTCAAGTCTGCAAAACTCAGTCTACAAAGGAGCCAATGGCACCAAAGATCAATCTAGGTAAGAGATCAAATACTTTTGAGAAAAGTATTTGTAAGTGTTGAATTGTGGGGGTAATTAACTCCTTATATATTTCTTTCCTATAAGTCTCTTTGTGGTACCGAAAATAATGGTAAAAGAGAATATATTTCATGTTGAACATGAAATTTTCAAGGGAATTATTTGTGAGTAAATAAAGTACACGTTAAAGTGTACGTAAGTTTGATCGAGATGATCAACTTACTTTAATAGAGAAGACTAATTATGAGGTTAGTCGTTGAATTATTGATGAAATGACTTAAAACCCAAGAGGTGATGAATTCATGGTGGATCCCACTTTTGTGGTCAAACGAAAACATGGAAAGAATCACAAAATAGTACACTAATTGGTCATTCTTATAATGTGTGTACTAGTGAGGTTGAGCTATAGCTCTTAATGAATTTATAACCCTATGAGATGGGTAGTCCTATTGAGATGGACTTAATGAATTCACCGCTTAATAATTGAGAGGGTGAGCATAAAATGCTCTTAATAATTTCATACCCAAATTTGGGTATAGTCTATATTGAGATAGACTTAATAAGATCACCTACTTGAGTAAAAAGGGTTAGCCGCCTTTTATGAAAGATAATGGGCTATCTTTCTAGAGTACTCATGAGCAACACGAAGTTCAGTTGGGCTAAATATATATGTAGTTTTTTGCGGAACTTAAACAGGCCCTAAGGGTGATGCGTGTTACTTGGTTTAAGCCTTGTAGTCGAAGAGTTCAAGATTTGTTCACTAACTAATTAGATGATACCATGTGTCACTATATGCCAGTTCAAGATTCGTTCACTCGCACTTATGTGTCAAACCTTTACACTTTTCAGAGTATTAGCATTCTTTGCTATTCCCTTGCATTTGTGGGGGATTGTTGGGAAAATGCAAGTGTGTGGCCAATAATTTAGTGATAACTTAGTCTTGGTCCAATATTCACCACAAGGTAGTGAATGGCCAAGATTTGTTAGCAGTATGTAGTGGTTCTAATTATTTGGCCTTTTACAATTTAAGGTGGGGGTTTTATTGAGTTAGGACACACAGACAATATTGTCTTGTTAACTGAATGGTCCCCTTTCTACTCTGAGAATGTTGTGTATGTTCCAATCCCTGCTCTGGGTGTACGGAGATGGGGATTGCTGTGTTAACCTTCGGGGGCGACGCCGCTGTTGTGAGCCTGCACCGGTAGCGGCGAATTCGCTTATATGGCAATGGTTATACCACGACACATCAGTGATTTATTTTTCACTTTATTAGCCTATTTCTCCAACAGTCCAAAAGTAGAGTGAAAAGAAAGGTGAGAAAGAGAATGGAAAACATTCTGTGAATCCATCTCCACATCAACCCCACACATTCCCGTGTCTTTCAACCAGCATAGGCCTCTCTCAAACTGATAGCTTCTGCTTCATTGACTAGTAAAACTCCATCCATGCGCAAATTTTTTGCTGCCAAGAACACTCCTTCGTGGTCTCACAACACCCAGCCTAAGCCCATATAGTTACTTGTGGTCTCAACCGAAGCATCTGTGTTCAACTTTAATCGCCTAAGAACCGGTCGTACCAACGTTCGACCCCAGCTGAACTTTGTAACACCCCGTGTTACGACCCCTAAAACCAATAATCATTAACCAATTACCCAAAAGATGAATTAAATTATAGTAATAATTAGGAAAAGGCCCACCATAGTCCGTGGGCCCTCACCTTTAAACCCAGCCTCTAGCCCTAAAAGGAATAGAGTTAGCAAGACTATAGTATTTAGACCTAATTATGACTCTTGGGTATATAAATAGGATTGGTCCATACTGAGGATGAAATTATTTTTATATCCTCGCCAGAAATGGGGATGGGTTGGGGTCGTAGGAACGGGAATGTAGAGTATACTCCTTGCATCCCGTCCCTGTTCCGTTGTCATCCCTACCCAAAATCTCTTGCGAAAAATACTAAAAATGATGCCATCATGCTATTAAAATATTAGTCTCTTGCCATTATTGCCACAAATAATTTCAATTTGGTGCATTAAGGGTTTGTTTGAAAAGCAGAAAAATGACTGTTGAAAAATGTTTTTCAAACACATTTTTTTCTCATGTTTATCCGTAGACTGGATTTTTAAATTGCATCCAAACTCTGAAAATCCAAAAATTATTTTCAGAAAACATTTTTCGAGTTTTCAAACACAGCCTAAGTACTACTCCATAATAAGACTTGCAACAATATATTAATTATAAATATTGTAATTATGTAGCTTCAATCTTTTATTTGAATAATAACAACAACAACAACAATAATAATCATCATCATCATGCAAGGCTATATAGTTAAGTTGGTCAATATATTAGCTTAGTACTATATAATTAAGTTTCCAAATTTAATTTTCGATGAAGCAACCTATCAGCATTTGAGTCTGTAAGCTATGGACAAGTTTACCTCTTTATGATTTTTTTATTGGCTAGTAATTACGGGCAATGGACATATTGTAAATGGCTCTAGAATATAGATCCGGGAACTGAGAAAC
>VALG01005305.1:0-17388 GCA_009835305.1 Ipomoea purpurea
GTCCTGTTTGTATGAGTGTTCTCCCACACATCCGTACGTCTCGACAAGGACCTAAAATCGAAAGGCAGTAACTGGACATGCTTTTATAACTAAACAGAGTTCTAAAAAATTACTCCAAATGTTTTATTAATAAGACAACTAGTATTTATGCTTCGTCAAATGATTAGGTAGATCAGAGCAGCGAAGTTCCATTTAACATAAATTACTGGTATACCTCAATCTTTTTATTTGAATTGCCAGGGAGTTCCACATTAACAAAACCCAGCATATTCTAGAAAGGTTGAACTAATGTACTATAAATTCGTTTGTTCACGTTTGAAAACAAATAGGAAAGTGAATTGATTAGAATAAACACAAATTCTTCCCTCATATATATATGCATATTGGGCACGAAATATGAATCCATGTCTCGCATCCCTACATTGGGGTATTTCAAATTCTATATGAGCAAAATTAATTCAAGCTGACCATGGACCCAAAAAAAAAGATAAAAAGGAATAATCAACCTCTTTTGCCGCACAGACGGGGAAAATTGTGTGCATAGTGCAATTGGTAACGATATGTATTATTTGTAATTTTCATGATCTCGCGGAATGAGAATCTGCATTTTGACCTCCTCACTCTTTACCATACGTATTAACTCCTTTCTATGGTTTTTTGATTAAGCTTATAAAAAAACATAACATTTTATTATGTTTAATTATGTTGTGAACTTTTATTTTATGAAGATTTTTTTTTTTTTTTGATGTGAGCTTATGAAGTTTAACATTTGACGAAGTATTTGCGTGAAAATTAATTACAATTTATTCAATGCAAGAAATACGGTAGATGAGTGGTATTTGATTTTTTTTTTTTTTTGGTGTGTTTGAATATGAGCAAATTATTCTTTGAATCCGAGTCCACCTTGCAAGGTGGATCCGGATGCAAAATACACAATTTACATACATGTAATGTTCACAATGTATACATATGTACTTAAAGTTTGTGGAACATTCCAGGTATGCAACATTGTGTTATTTTGGATCCAAGTGTCACCTTGCAATTTGAGCCCGTGGTCCATCCGGTTGTTTACAGGTGGGCCATTGGTCCCCAATATGCTATGTGAGCTATGGTTATCAAATGAAATGTACTATAATTAAATGGATACTTTATGGCCAACAACCTTGTGCGGTTTGACTCTCCATCATGAGAGGGTTGTAAGTTCGAGCCTCAGTAAGTCATTGCTATAATAAAACTACTAAAGTGTAATTAAAATAAATTATTTTATGGAATAAAAGTGGTAACTTAAAAATGATAATTGATTTTATGCGGATCATCCTGGGTCAACAGTAAAATTTTTGCCCTCGTCCATGCGGTATAACAATTGTTGACATATGCTAGGATGCTCCAAATTCGTTACTGCCATGGAACCCGGGTCCACTTACACAGGGCTGGACCCCTGCATCGTCAACAAAGATATGCTCGATTTGCCTTCAAAATGCACGCCGTCTGAATTTAAAAATAAAAAATTTGCCTTCCTTCCTTGTCCGTTTGTCTTTAGAACTCGTTCCTCTATATTCAGCCAATTTTAAACCCTATATTCAGCATTACCAGACTCTAATATTCACAAACTTCATAAGCTCTATAGCGAACGACCTGATGGAGAAATGTATATCTCCACACATTCAACTACCTTCTTCTGCGGTAGCCTGGTCTACAGACGAAAATAATGACATTTAACTCCGGGCCAAACAGGGCAATGTGTAGAAGTGGAAACATATCTTGAATGTGAGACTACAATATTTGGTATGTTTCACTCTTCAGTTGAATGGGATACATTAATGGTCTGTTTGTTTCACGGAATAGACCCGGGAAATAGACATACAATTCCCAGTAATGAGGTCTATTCCTTTTGTTTGGTAACCATTTTCATTACCAGGCGAAATAATATCTCCTGGCCCTAGTGCGTACCTCAAAGTAAGCTATAAGCTCATTACTCAGAGCCCCCCTGCGTATTAGGCCTATTAACTGACCGCTCAGGAATAGATTTTAAAATTTATTTTCTTTTTACCAAAACTTTCTTTAACTTAATATGTTTTTATCCATATATATAAAGTTTATACTATTTCACCACCGTCGGTCGCCACCCCACACCACCCGCGGTTGCGCCCAAAAAAAAAAAAAAAAACCCAACAATAAAAACCAACACAACAGAAAACAGAAAAAAAAAAAAAAACCCCACAACAAAAAAAACAAACCAAACACACCACAAAAACAAACAATCAGCCGCAAAAAAAGAGACAAAACACGCCGGCACCACCACTACCACTACCACTACCACTACCACTACCACCCGAGCCACGCTGACCCTTGTCGTCGCCCCGCCGCACAACCTACCACCGCCACAAAAACACCAGGCCACCCACCACCGCTACAAATCGCCGACGCACCACATCACCATCACGCCACCACACCATCACCACAACCACCACCAGCCCGAGCAACGACCATCACCAATCCGCCACCCGGGCCTACCGCCACCGCCATCACCACCGCCACACCACCATCAACACCGCCGCCACCAATCATCACATGTTTTTATAAGGGTATTTATCGTCTTTTAAAAGCATACTCCTATATTATCATTCTTAAATCAACCAAACACTGTAATCCCATAATTTCTAAAGTTCTATCCTTCCGCGAACCCAAGTAATAAATACAATTCATTCTACTCCTAACATATTCCCATTCCTTAATGGAATAGCATTCCTATTACCTCCAAACATTCCATTCTGTAAACAAACGTGCGCTGTATCAGATATAATTATTAAGAAAATAGTAATACACGGTTGAAATATTAACAAATAGACAAACATATGATATGTTTCAATAATAATAATATTAATAAATAATAAATAAACAAAAAACCAAATCCAAACTGATGTTAATCTTCACAAAACGTTGTTAGTCCCACCCCACTATAAACCATACCGCATAGACCAATTTCCTAAATTCCATGGTAGCCTGGATAAAAGCAGGCATTGATGTCAACCATGCCTTATTTGTCCTGAAGCCTTTTAAGCTTTGCATAGTCCATTCATGTTAAAAATTGTGAATAATTCATTTTTGGCAACTATTCCATCAAAGCCACTGAACATAGTAACCTACTGTCAAATTTGAGCACATAAATAAAATAGGCAGGAAAATAATATATGTAATAAATTCATAAAAGAAGAAACCAGCTTGGTTTGATATACTAAGCATAAAAATCAAGGCTTTCAGCTCCCTCGCTTGGATCCAGTAAAAAGAACCATACGGAAATAGCATAAGAAAAAAAGCACAAATCACACACGGTTGACTTTGGAAAACGTCATCTTAACCATTACAACGTCAAAACAAACCAATTTACCTATCGATGGCACTGTGAATCCATCGGATCAATTGCAGTGCTTCTTAGCATCCTCCCCGGAGGCCACCAGTAGTAGACAGCCTCCAGTGTTGTATAAACTCCTCAGGAAGACGGACCAGGGCGGAATGCAGGGGGAACTATGTTTGGGTACCGCGACATCAAATTCTCAAAGTCCACTTCCATTCATAATCATTCGGGAATACCCCATGGCTTTCCATTCTGGCAGATACAGCGTTGAAATTTAACCAGTAAGCAGCGTTAATTGAACACACACAAGGCATCATTTATTACCTAAAAGAGAGAGAAAAGGGAACCAGAAAGCAGCAACCACTCTCCATATGTAGCAAGCCAGCCCTATTAGTTTGCTTAGATGATGTCCAGACCCACCATAAAAGACATTAGGACATAGTCAGTATAGACTTCTGTGTCTACCACTAATTAGGGGGAAACATAGGAGAAAAATAATTCCTAAGAGATCCAGAATGTGCTCAGTTATTTATTAAACCAAAAATTCTTACTTTGCCGTTGTTGAAATTGAAAGTTATGGGTTCTGTATTTGGTGTGAATGGAAGTTGCCATATCCACCATATTCGGACTCTTTAACGGTCGATGTTCAAATTACAAGTAAACCTTCCTAACAAGAACAATAAGCTATGGCTTGCCTAGATTAAAAACATAGAAATATCGCGAATCTCACATTAGTATAAGAATTTGGTTTGAAACAATCCCTACCGCCACATGTCGGTCAGCGGGTTACAGAACGTTTAATGTTCCAATGATGAATGACTCCCTGCATTCCCAGTTCAGTCAGTGACACCTGAGATCCACTCTCCCCCTTTCACCCATTCACAAAACCCCAATACCTCCTTCATTTTTTATTATTTATATTATTACAAATCCAAAGAAATTAAGTCAAATTTTGTGCTTTTATACACCGCAACGATTGCAGCTGTATAGTGAATATGCGATTTGGGAACGCACATTGCCCGTTTTTAGATGTAAATTCATGTCCAGTTTCAACAAAATCCTCTATTTATTATATCAAACTATCAAAGAAATGTCACCTATTCCCATCTAGTAATACTTCAAAACATTCCAGTTAAGGCATCACTGAATGCAGATCTCTAATCATCGGACACGGAAGCACATTTCCTTGAAATAAAGGCAATTGTAACTCACCTTCCCAAGTTGGTGAGAACAAATGATGCAAGTCATGGTCAGTGGCCACTCCCCAGGTGTAAACGAAAATGATCTACTTGTGGGCTTACTAATATGCATGACCATAATTAGTCAACCCAGATTGGGGATCAATTCGGAAGGCGGGCTGGGCAGATGTGTATAGGGTTCAGTCATCAGGGCAAGAGGTTGAATACGAATGTAAAAAATAGTAATTGTCATAAAGGAGATCTACAAATATTGGAATTCTAGTGATTAAAACTGATATGTTGATTAAATATATATATACTGAAATAAAACTAAATTTTAACACAATGGAGAGAGACTAACATCCTAATCTAATATGCTAGTTGCAAACTGCACTTATAGAAAGTAGGTCTGTTTGTTGACTGAGGTACAATGCTATTTGTTAGAGGTCTGTAATCTAACTCTTCTTCAAGGTCTACAAAATTATTTTGTCAGTAGGACCACGGTTGGTTGAAAAGGATCTGTTAGGTCATAGGTTTGTAGTAAACTACATGGCTGGACCTGGGTCTTGGAAGTCTAGTTCACTGGGGCTAATACCATTAGACATAAGAAGCTTAAAATTTCAGTTGAAACTTGAAATGAAAGAAATAGAGAGCCAATTAGACTGATGCAATCACATCTCTGGAACTTCTTTAATATGTAAATGCACAGATGCACAGGGATGTATGCTTCAGGGGAGAGAGGGGCATTACTGAGGCTAGAAGTTATTTATTACTTTAGTTGTTACCAACAAATAGAACTATCTCAACATAATGGCATACTCTTAGTTAGCTTGCATTAAAAGTTTATTTTTTTTTTTTTTAAATGCCAGCCATTACATAAATTTCAGAAGGAAAAAAGTTGCACATGATATTCACATTTTGGCAAAATTGAGCCAAGGAAAGATATGAAATCAAATTTACAAGGAAGCATGGAAACACAACTGTGAGTGTGTAATTTCTTATCAAAATTAATCTATTTGGCTTAAGACAAAAAGAACCACTGACCCCATAAGATTAACACCATGTTATTTCCAACCCTTGAATACTGCTAATCCATATACATCATCTACACTTCTCAAAATTTTAGCCAAAAAAAAACTATCATTCCACATGATTTCCCATATTAAGTTTAAATAAAGTTCAGATACAACATGAGTTTTAATTCTCCCATTCCAGTTCACGAGAATTAATCAACTTATATTCCAGAAAAATGCAGCTCAACTTTCTCAAGAACATACGAATTTTTATTACAAAAAAAAAAATAAAATTGAAATTTCTATATTTGAAAATAAAAAATATAAAACCTCATCATTCATTTCTTTCAAATTTCAAGCATTAAAAAGCTGCAAGATTGGATACTTCTTGAATTGGAAATGCCTCATTCCAAGGTTCCTAAAACAAGATTTCTCATAGCTACTACAATAAAAGGGCAAAACCAATTCAAAATGATTTGAATGTTGAATTATTTATTCACATATACATTAGCCTCAAAGTATTTTTTTTAGAAATTGTCTTCTTAATTTCAAGATCAGTAATAAAAAAAAAAATTCAAATTCTCAAAACATAGAAATAGTAATACGAGAAATTTTCGAAGACGAAATATCCGGGAAAATAAATCATTAAATGGAAAAATGTAAGCTTTTGATGTACGAACCATTCATGTATCCAATGAGCTTGAGTTCATCCCTGGCCTCCTCAATGAGCTCTTCGACCTGACCACAACCAAGCTTCTTCTCGATCATTTCCCAATCCTGTTCCTCGGTGCATACATTGAGACGGTGGCGCGTGAAGCCCTCCACAGCCTTCCGGTAGCCCTCGTCCTCCGGGACCGCCTTGATCTCGTCTAGGGTTTTCCTGTAGAGATTGATCAGCACTTCCCTAGCATTTGGGACCACCTCTAGCCGACGATCCCCGTCGTCTCCTCACTTTCGCCGCCATCATCAGCGGCCGCGCAATTCTCGGAGAAACATTTTCGCTCAATCTGTAAATCGGAATCGGCTCCAACTCGCTCACTCACACTCTCCCTCAGGCCTCAGCGTTGAAATTGAGAAATGGAAACAGTTTCGAAGTGATAGGCTGAGTTGAGTTTCACAAAATCACCCTTTGAACAAAGTGGGCGATCTAAACTTTAAGCCCATAAGCCCATATTGATCCCTATTTTATCTTTTTAAATTTCTTTTTCTTTTTGAAATTTAAATCTTTTTAAATTTCTAACTCTATATGCGCAAATACTAGTGGTATTTAATAATATTTCAATAAATTAATATAAAAATTAAAATTCAAACAAGTCAATACATATATGCTAAATACTCCTACAATTGCTATTCACAAATCGTAGCTCCCCGATATGACAAAATTTGACATCACAAACATGAAATAACTATCCAAACATGTAATTATCACATCAAAAGATACACATTTGTTTATGGAAATGTATGGATATATAGTATAGTCATATAAAATAAATTGAAATAAAGAAGGTATAAGTTAAGACAAATACTGTTTTTTTTCTTCCTTGATAAGCTTTATTGAAAGTTGAAGCAAATCAATTACAATTAGGAGTGAGCAAGGATCTGTCATATCCTCGTCCAATCCGCCAAATTTGCTCTCATCCCATCCACTTCCACTTAAAGTGGACAGGATGTAGATCCATTTATTGAAAATTCATCACTAGTGGATTGAATGTGGATGTGACTTCTCAAAATCTACTATATCCAACCCGCTTCCAAAACGTCTCACAGGTAACACATGTAGATTAATCATAGCTATTGATCCTGACAAAATCAACATCCTAGAATGAAGATAAATTTTAAAAAAATACAGTGACATTATGATAATTTTGCATATTATTATTATTATTATTATTATTTTTGACAAAAGGATGGGCGAAACCCCGGGAAGCAAAAACACAAAAATCAAATCAATCCCCACGAGTGCAAGGCACCCCAAAAATATCCTTATGGATAAGCAAATTCACATCCCTATTAAGACAGCATGGGAACAACACAAAGTTAGGATTCAAGCCATGGTTCTTCGCGAGCTAATCGACACCTTGGTTCTGTTCCCTGGGGTTGACCTTTGGCAAAGGCACTAAATGTCTCTACAATAGTTCCTAATCCGAGAGGCTTTCTGGATCACATGTGTTGCCTGTGTATTTGGCTCTCAGAACTTTACTCCAAATAGGCTTCTCTTCTTTGAAAAGTCTCCAATAGAGCTTGGCAAGGAAAGCAATATTCACATTTCGCATTTAGTGACCATCTCCCATTTAACCAAATTTTGCGTATTGTTGAAAGCTTAAGATGTATAATTATAAAATTTAAAGTACGTATTTTCAAAACTTAAGGTGCGTCAGTTCTATACTTAAAAAGTGGCATAAATTCTACACTTGATGTGCGTCATTTTAACACTAAAGGTACAGACTTTCACAACACAATACACAAAATACATATATTATATATTTACTTATTTTTTAAATCTAATTTAAGTACATAATTTGTGTTCATAATCATAGAATTTCACAACACAAGATACAGAAATTCGTAACATAAGATACAATTACTAACTTTTTTCAAGTACATAATTCATACTTTAAGTACAAAAACTCACAACATAAGACACATACACATGCACCAGGGTCCATAGTGCGTTGTGAACCCTAATCCATGGCATAAGGATTGCGTAATATAACATTAGCATATTCATATTACCTATCTGGGTAGATTACCTGAACCAAATGCATCCTTATTCCTTATTAATAAGATTATAAAGCCTTATTTATATTACAAGGAAATATGACATGAAAATGATGATGGTGTGTCAAGGACAGAACTACAATATGGTGACTACACTGCTGCCGGCATAGCAGCTACCTTGTTTCCAAGTTACAAAAACTGAGCTTTTGTAACAATAATATTCAGTTAAAGTTACATGGCCTTGGGGGAAAATACCTCAACTGACATCTCCACCATCATATCATTACATGATCTCCATCATCCATCTGCACCACTAGCTGTAACAATGTAATAATGGTAGCAGAATAATGAAGTTATCCCCTCAAGGAACAGATATTTGCATTCCTAAAACTTTACCTCTTGTATTACTGGGTAGGTGATTTATTGAACCTGAATCAAAACTGTGATGCAAAAAATTTCCTTTGAACAGCCTTCAAATGGTCGCCAATATTGGCTATAAAAAGGGGATCCCTCTCTTCACAGACCAAAGTTCCATTGCTGTTTCCTGCAAGATTTCTTTGATCGTTGCGCTCCAACTCTGTTGTCAGATCTTCCATAGTCTTCTTCAGTGTGGATTTGTTCATCTGGCCAGGCATCCCCATTGAGACTCCAACCATTGTAATCTTTGGAAGAAAAGCAGATGGATATGGATCATTTCCTTTCACTTCCCTGACCATGTGCATAACAAAAGCTTCAGTTACATTATTTCACAAATGTCAACAAGGAGAGATAGTAGAAGCAATTATCATGGGTACTTTTTGTCTGCAATATTATTTTGCCTCTGCTGTTGGTTTAGCCAGGGAAGAGACAACCAATCACTAAAAGGTAATGGAGATCCAGCCTTCGCTTATCTGGTACAGAATCCATTTTGTTTGCTGAAGAACCTATGCACTTTAATTGTGTATCTGACTCGGATATGGCATCAATACTGGATGACTTGCATGCTCTCTGGAGAGAAGCTGCACTCCTGCAATGAATAAGCTTAGGGTTGTGGAAAAGCAACGAAATTAACATATCATTATCCGTTGCTATGGTATTCAGCACATTTCAAGGGGAACTAGATTTGGCTATGGCATCACATAAAAATTAATTCTACATATGTTAAATAACTGACCATGCCCAATTTAACAACAAAAATACTGTGGCAAATTTAAAAAACATAAGATATAAAATCACCTTCTTTCAAAAGAGTCAACCATGTAAGGAAATTTTGGTTGAACTCCAATTGCTTTCCGGAGCCATCTATTCCCCAGAACAACTTCATCAACAGCATCTAGGAGCTTAATTTCAGCAACCTTTGAAATGGCACTCATCAAAGGAAATCTGGAAAGATTTCATTCAATGCCTCCTGAAGCTGTTTACACCATCATTAGCTTGGTTAACTAAGCCAATCCATTCAAGATATAGTTAATTATCACACACAGTAGACTGATTCAAACATGCCCTTGTCCCTTGGAAATAGAAAAGTAAAAGATAGAAAGGACAACATGGGTAACCTGAAACCAAACTGCTATTAAAGTAAACTGATCGCCAATATAACCATTATATATTCTCTTTTATCCAATCTCTCCTCTTTCTCCCTATCCCTCAGCAGTCAGCAATGCTGGTTTCCCATATTTTAGTTGTTCAGACATATGGATTTCATGCCTCTACAACAGAATAATGAATATTTCTCTCCTTTTCTTTTTCATATTGCAATAGTTCTGAGGACAAACTACAAAGATTGATTTTGTACAATTGTAACCTCTGGAGGATCCCATATGCTATCTGACTTTTGTTCCTCTGGGAGACTGCCATGTGCTATCTAACTTTTGTTCCTCTGGAGGCTCCCATATGTTATCTAACTTTTGTTCCTCTGGAGGTTCCCATATGCTATTATCCATCTCTTCAACTAAATCAGAAGCAATATTGCCAATATCATCATCCATAACACCCCGCCGGCGTTGAAAGTGTCTTGTACGAATCAATGAATGGAAATGCTGATCAACTGAATCTTCGAGGATGTTGTCTAGCATGCTCTTGTCAAAGAAGTAAGGAGTATACCTGATAGAAAGAAAATGAATTCCGATATTATATAACATTGATAGGAAAGAAAAAATGCCATGGTTATACTCCAATAAATTGTGGGCATGTGGCTCTTCACTTGAAAAGCAAAACATTTTGCTTAGAATGCATATTCTTTTATTAATGCTAGAAAAACAAAATAATGAAAAGTTATCTATTTTCAGAAATAAAGGAAGAGGCAAGCACCTAAGCAATCCAAAAATTCACTAAAGCAACCTAACTGAACAATGAGTTTTATCCAAGCCAGTTGGCATAGGTTATATAGATTTTACATTTCTACATTATTGTCTCAATAACAAAATTTGCAACAACAACAAAAACACTAAATTAATTAACCTGATATCAACAAAAATCATGGTGACTTTTCAGATTGATGCTAACCTCACTTGAAAATGAGCAAGTGTAGATAAACTCATAAACTTACCATTTAACACCATCTTTTGTAGCTATTGCGATATCCAGGTTTCGAGCACTAAAAACAGGAACACCATCCACACGCTTCCTTCTACCATTCTGTGGCATTGTGTTGAGAAGTTTATTGGCTTCCTTGACCTGCACTTACAGTGTTTGATCGTTCAGCAGTCATCTCAGATAGTATCTGTGTATGAACATTTTTAAAAATGTGTATTTTTCCACCAAGAGTTCAAAGGTGCTTACAACTAACCTGCTTTTCATTTGGAACAAATTGGAATAACTGGGGTTTTTTCTGCAAAACACATCACAAATAGTGATTGAATTGTCTAAAAAGAAATGAATATATAAAAAAGAAAGTAAGATCTTGAAGTAACAATTAAATAGATGTAGTGTTTTAACATAATTTTTCTAATAATAATATTGCTTAGTTACTATTTGTTGGAAAGAACCATTCAACTTAAGAAGCAGACAACTGTAAGAATTAAAGAACATATCTTGATCATCAGGTTGCCAAAAAATATTTCCCATCATCAAACTTGACAGGTCAACAAAAATGGAATTGTCTCATAACAAATCATACATAACATTGTATCTATAATACTCATCTTCTCAAAATGAGAAATCAAGTACCTTAAAGTGCTCGTATGCTAAATCAAGGCGGCATGCACCAACCACACCGCTTGGAATATTCAGCCGTTTGACATAAGATACTGAAAAACAAGTTTGTCAAAAGTGTGAGAAATCTCCAACATATTTTGGGAACAAAATGTAGCCACTAGCCACATGCACATAGCAGAGAGATGGGGAAAAGCACCCTAATAAATAGAATGAAACTCAAAATCCTTGGAGAACAATAATCAAAACAACAAAGAACACCAAATATCACAGTATTACTAGACAAACCTGCATCACCCAGATCCATAAAAAAACGGAATACAGGGCCATTTCTTTCACTCTTTGTAACTGCTGCAAACTTCTTCTTCAGCCACTCTGGTGTCCTATTAAACAGGGTAAATCATCCCAAAACCAAAATATAAGGTAAGGCATATAAAGTACAGAAGCCATCTTCTAACGCAATTTACCATTTTCAATTTTCTGCAGCATATACAAGCAAACTTTTTCACTAAGTAAACGACGAATCAAAAAGTCACTATTTAAGCTTCAATATTCGGTAATTACACCATTGAATGATTGCTGCATTCGCAGAGAACTTGAGGTAGAACTAATTCAATTAGAAACAGTATATACATACACCTTACTCCGCCTACAAAATTGAAATTTTTATATATTTCTAAATTCTAATCAATCATTGCTTGCGAACTTCGCAGCTCGATTCGAATTAATTATTACAGAGTTTAAACTCACAAATCATTAATCACCACCGCTTTCAAATTTAACCATCTCAACTTCTCATCAGAAGAATCGCTGAGCTTAAGATAAAATGATACTCCTGAGAAGCCATACTATGTTCACAAGGATATAGTAAAAGAGAGGAATACCTTTTAGAAAGAAAGGGAATGTCGAAGTGCGTGGAGACAGCCATAAGACCGGTGCCTGAGAGGTCGCACATACTGAAAACCTGGCCAGCAAAAGCCTGGCCCGCCTTTGCCGCCGGAACTAGACCGGAAATTCTAATCGGCCCGGGGGATCCAGACAGGACCATAGAAGACATCCATTGATTGCGGACGACGGAGTTGGACACGAGGAGTTGGAGTCAGCCGATTCGAAAGGGGAAGAGTGCAATAACGGGGGGCGGGTGCGGCGTGGACTCCGAGAAGAGAAGAGGGTGACCGGCCGGGGAGGAGGGCGGTATGAGACGGAAAAGACGACGGCGTATTGGCGTTGATGAGAGAGTGTAGATTCGAGGCGGTGGATTGAAAGAAGTAGGAGAGGTGGTTGATGGAGTGACGAGCTTGGATTTTCTCAGGCGACGCTGCGGCCATTGGAATCTGGATTTGGATAACTCGAGGGAGAAGAAAATCAGTCGCGTTTGCGAACAGAAAATTGGATATAAAAAAAACTTATAACAATTAGAAATGAATCAAAAAATTAAAACTCGAAGGTCAAGGTCCTACCGGGAGTCGAACCCAGGTCGCTGGATTCAAAGTCCAGAGTGCTAACCACTACACCATAGAACCACTCTGTCCTAAAAGAAGTACATGTTTTTTGTATATTAAATCACAAAGGCCATCTCCACCCAAAACACATACTCTGCACCCCAAATTTACATAAAGGATATATTTCCTACTTTTCCTAGTATATTTAACACTAAATTTTTTTTAAATGCTACTACTGACTCTATTACAATGTAGTATATGTTCATAAACTACTTTCTCAACTTAATGAAGCACAAAGAATCAATACATTGTGAACCACGGTCCAGAGTATAATTTGCCGTCAACCAACCAACAAGTTTACCATCTAGACTGAGCCCATGATTTGCTTACAAGTATTCAATATTCATTAGAAGGATACAACCCTTTGGCTCCCTTTTTGTTATTTCTAGGGCTGTATAATTCGGTGAAAATCGATTCGACAAATTTCGATTAATCACTTTTAAACTAAAATATTTCAATTTGGTTAGTGGATAAGAATTTTTAAAATTTTGGTTAATAGTTAATTCAGTTCAAAAGTATCAGTTAATCGAAGTAATCGATTGATTAACCAAATTACATATGTATATATAATGTTTTCATTTTGTAAATTTATAAATAATACTATTAGACTAGTTTTTCAAATGTTGTAATTTATGATTGATCTTGTATTTGTTGTATGAAACTATAAATTTATAAAATTATTTATAAATTTTAAAATATATCTTGCATGAGATGATCTCCCATAATACATATTCCATTCTAATGGTTGAGAAATTAATAGCATATAATTTATAAAATGTAATTGTTTTTTTATTGAAAATTCTAATTAATGAATGGATCTCTAAATCTCTGTGGGGGTTTTAACTAAATTTATTTTCATTTTTATTTATCTTACAAATAACCAATTAACGTGTATAGATATACTATATCCCCCACGATATCTATATACTATATACTACTACTAATATATCACTACGCACCAGCTACTATTAGCTACTAGATTATAGGGTGTCTTTTAAAAAAATCATATACTTAGCTATGTACTACGGATATATGATTGCACC
The DNA here is from genome assembly GCA_009835305.1 of Ipomoea purpurea. Classification (NCBI taxonomy): domain Eukaryota; kingdom Viridiplantae; phylum Streptophyta; class Magnoliopsida; order Solanales; family Convolvulaceae; genus Ipomoea; species Ipomoea purpurea. The sequence continues at coordinate 13,942 of VALG01005305.1, forward strand.
TACTGCTGCTCCAGACTCTAATGGGTGAGAAGCACCGGACTTTAAAAGAAAATGCGGGGATGTCTCCGTAAATATTCGAAACATTCCGAAGTGCAAGTGAATCATCGAGGGTTACAAGTGCATGAAAAGTATTATAGGTGCAAGTAAAATTTACACACTTGAGCATCAATACTAAATGCATTTATATTATAGTTATAAGTAGTTGGTCAACTATAGCAGTTATAAGTAGTTGCACCTAGGTGCATGAATGTTTGCGGGTGGTTTCACGGTTACTACTACCCGCTGAACTCCCCGCAAGAACAAAAACGATTCCAAATAGAACGAACTCAGATCAATGAATGTTAACAAGACAAAATTAACATGCACTTGCAGGCGAAAGTATGTGCACTTGTACGTGAAAGTAGTGTACACCCGATCAATGAATGCAAGCAAAAACTACAGGCACTTCTGCCTGGAAAGTAGGTTGACTTGTAGGTGAAAGTAAGATGACCATCCAATGTAATGCGAACACGTGGCGATGCCCTGCACTTGTTCTGCCATTTAGTCGTCCGGGCACCTATCGCCACCTAGAACCGCGACCATGATATAAATCATACCACACTATGACTATATATATATAAGACTAAATATACTCTACAGTAGTACCCTATACTGAATATATATTGATATATATTACTAGTAACTATAGGCTACTATACTATCGTTCCTGTGCGACTAGTCTTACAAGTGCTGGTTACTTGTGGGGATTGTAAGGTGCATTGTTTTTCCTTCTAAGGTGCGTGATTGTGCTGGTTCGCGTAAGGTGCGTCAGTGTTGAAAACTGTGTGTGCGCCATCATTCCTAAAAACCTAGGGCGCTTGTTGTGTTTAAGGTGCTTGGTTTGTGCCTGCTTAGGTGCGTCGATTTGGACTCCTAAGGGCGTCATTTTAATGCTAAGCGTGTGGCGCTTTATGCTACTTAAGGTGCGCATTCCCACTTAATGCTTAACGTGCCTGCCGATCTTATAGTAACCTAAAAGATGCTGCGCCATTTTAAGGCTAAGCGTGTTCAACCCGCGCACGGGAAGCCATCATCAGCCCGCCATCTGAACCTTCCAACTTCAGGCCCGCCCCGAGCCCCAATGATTAGCCTCGCAGTTGGAACTGCCCTGCATTGGGAATCCAGGACTCAGTTCAAAGGAATTCGTGGACACTGGGTGGGGCCCACCTTACGAAGCCCGAACTTTGCCTTGTCTAATCCGGACAGACTATGGCTGGAGCCAGGATGCTATCGCAGCGACCTGCCGTCTATTCCCCCATCAACGCTTCTGGTTTCGAGGGGTTGGGTTTTGTTTGCTTGACCATGAGCCGGTCATCGGGGGGGGTCTTAGCGCTCCTGCTTGCCCGAAGCAAAAACAACTGCTCGCCTTACGACTGTCTGGAGCCCATAACCTCTAACGACACCAATGTAGCATCTCGTGGCAGGCTACCAAGGATGGTTGAACGCCGGTATCCGGCGCGCTCACGACACGCGTGTTTCATGGTTTCCCCAGAACCGACACATAGAATCCACAGGGCAACGATCGCGGATTGGTCCGTGGCAACGTCCTAAGCCGAGACCCCACCAATCCCTCTCACTCTTCGGTGTGGTCAAGGGATTTCAATGATCTCCCCTATATCAACCACGCACACACAACAGGGGGGCGGGCGCCACCGGGGGGTCGCCGGGGCGGCCGGCGGGGGAACCCCGCACGCCCTCCCGGATCAATCTTCGCTAGCCGGTTTTGGCGGTGGCCACCGGGTGTCGTACCGTTCGCCGCCGCAATGCGCCATATGCGCCCCACGGCTCTATCAGCTTTGACCTCGCCGGAGAAACAGTCAGACCCGGCACCCTAGTAGAGCTCTGCCGATTAAGGGCCGCGCCGTTGCGATAAGCGGCGGTTCGCAACCCCGGAATCCCCTTCGGGGCCGATGTTAATCAACATCGCGGAGTACAAAATACTTCTGACTCGTCAAATCGATCACTCCGGACTTTATTCCCTTCAACATCAATGCACCAATGCGCAGTCCCTGGCAAAGGAGACAGCGCGGTCCAAGGGGAGTTGTATAGACTTTGAAACTGGCCCCCTGCGGTTGCTGGCATTGAGGGGGTGTATCGGGAAGGTGGTTGAGATAGCTTCGGCAGAATGGGGTCGGCTCCGACTCGAGGGTTGCTGGAGTTGTCAGCAATTTGTGGCGACCAGCCTCGCCCAGTCTATGCGCGGTGTGTGTGACCCGCATTTCCACAAGTTTGGAGAGAGCATTAAGGCAGGTTGATGAGGCAGCGAAGCTATTAGACACCAGGCGTGATCCCAGGTGGCGAAGTTGGTCTTCATCGACTGAGGAACCACTTTCCCATGCGACGGCCCAGGACGAGATCGCTTTTTATTGAGCAACGGGCAACCAGCAACCACTAGGCTTCGCGTTGAACGTGATGGCAATACGTCAATATTTTTTCACACAGGTATGCGTCTGCCGCGTGTAAGCAAAAAGAATATGTTGGCCAACTGGAAGAAGATATTGGGAGTCCGGTGGACCCCTCAGGGGAAGCGCAACATAATTTGATTTGTTGTGGATGCTTTGGAAACATATTTTGCCTCTAGCCTAATTTTGTAGCAGGATCCCCTTATTGAGCTGATTTACTCCACGGGTTTGCCTAACCCCATAAATAGCTCGAGTTAGAATGCCCCCTTTAGTACTCGACAGAGGTTTATAAATCAGGCTGTTTTTCTATGGTTTCCTGCATAAGGCCGCCCGTGCCGGATGGTACCCTGACTCCAGGATTTCTACCCAGCATGTTTGGGATGCTAATTGGGCAGGATGTGCTCTCCTGTTATTGTAAACCTCCTTAATCCAGGAGATTTCCACCAGTGGATGAATAATACAACAGAAATGTTACTCTTTAATCCCTTAAGAACAACTGGTGTCTGAGACGGTGGGGGTGGAACCGTGAAAGCCACCGCGATTGCTTTGCAGATAACGTGCGTGATAGAAGTTATCGCGCTTAAGATTTATACCGGCAAACCCGGATGAAATCGCTTATGTTGAGATCTAATCCTCGGAATCCCCAGATTGCGTCTCATTCTGGAGAGATTATCTACGGATAACATTCCTGTAGCACTTCCGGAGGTGGCATTTCTTGAAATAGGAACGGTGTGGTACCGCTAGTCCAGGTGGGGGCCTTAAAAGTTCGGTTATGGGCTAAAGGCATATGACGAGATAGTCGGAAGATCTTCTTTAAAAAAGGACCTGTCGAAAGTCTATGGGGTTTTGGCATAGGAGATCGGATATTTGATTATTTTGTGCGTCACAACTGTGATTATACATATTAGCGTAAATGATGCCCAAGGGGACAGGTAGTCTCCGCAAGCGGCATATCAGACACCAGGCTGATCCCTCTCGTGCTCCCCTATCTGTCATTAGTTGTGCA
>VALG01005306.1:0-16505 GCA_009835305.1 Ipomoea purpurea
AAAAGAAACAAAATAATCCATTTTTAGACTTGCCGGAACGCATTGATGTTGCAGAGGTATCACCTGAAGCAACTTTAACGTTCGAGGCAATTTAATCTTATTCTTCTGAAGGCTAGGCAATTTGCTCAAAGGCCTTGTTCACCGAGCAACTTTCTGCAGCTGAAGCAGGGAGTGGCTTGTATAGATTCCATAAAGACCCATAGGAGCGAAAGACGAAGCTTGAATTTGTAGGCATCATCCTGTATATTATTCTGATTCAAATTTTGCTCCCACAGGATGATTCCTCAAAATGATATATCATATACCCATACCTAATACACACCAAAACTCGGGTAAAATTAGCAAACAATATCTTGCACTGTAATTAGCAAGTAAGAGCTCTTGAAGCTGGCTCAAACTCCCCGCCATTTCCACTTGGGTAAAAGAGTTCTCGCCATTTGGAAGGATGACATGGGAGTTCCATACACCATCCATCTGTCCAAGAGCCCTCGCTCATATAGTCTAACCAAGGCATAAACTGTTTGCATTTTAACATTTTATTATAAAAAATGAGTCATTCGCCTACAATCGAAGCAACCCAATAGTTATATTTGTTGTCTGCAACAAATTCTGTACCTGAAGTCAATGGAAGGTTGCACTCTGACTTGCTGTCAGTCGGGTTCACTGTGCTACACCCGTTAGATCATGGCTCCATAACTGGTGGTTGAATTCATTACCCCTCGTTCAATACGACTGCTGGTTAATCATTTGACTCGCTTCAGTCGGGTTTATGATGCCATTTGCCACATGATGATTGTAGCTTGTTCAGCACCTTGACTCACTCAATAGCCCCCATATCATGGAAGGAACATAGCTGCATCTTGGTAGAGCTCGAATTCATTCAGTCCATCAAAATCAACGACCTGCTGGCTTCCCATAGTTCTCCACTGGCTTATCTAAGTTCTGGTTAACACTGAGTTCTGAACCATAAAGATCATTCATCTCCAAAAAATCTTCAAGGAAGTCCTCTTCCACTACAGGAGCAGATGTGACCTCCACTGGCTTATCTAAGTACTGGTTAACACTGAGTTCTGAACCATCAAGGATCATTCATCTCCAAAAAATCTTCAAGGAAGTCGTCTTCCACTACAGGAGAAGATGTGACCTCACTGGCTTATCTAAGTTCTGGTTAACACTGAGTCTGAACCATCAAGATCATTCATCTCCAAAAAATCCTCAAGGAAGTCCTCTTCCACCTACAGGAGCAGATGTGACCTCCACTGGCTTATCCAAGTTCTGGTTAACACTGAGTTCTGAACATCAAGATCATTCATCTCCAAAAAATCCTCAAGGAAGTCCTCTTCCACTACAGGAGCAAATGTGACCTCAGTTGCTTCATGCAATTGCGGCTGCAATGTCCATGAATGTATCGGATCGAAGTTGGCTTGCTCATTATGCAGTGGTGGGACAGAAAAAAGAGTAGCAGTTTGCACTGGCAAATAAGCCTCCCCTGCAGAGTGATCCAGCAGCATTTGCAGTATCCTCGTTACCAACCAGCTTTGTCCACATAACTATTATCAACGGGAACCAATTCTGTAAGTGAAGGTTCATCAGCAATATAATTCAGGAATTCATCAAGACCATCTATCGGGGGAGGCAAGTCAGGCAACACATCATTAGGTTTTGGATCATTAATAAGCCCAACATCATTGACATTCTTCCTAGATTTATCCTGCTCAACAGGGAGATTAGTTCCAAAGCATTCATCATCAGCCCAGTCCTCCTCATTAAACGGTGCACCATATTGCTCCCCATTTTTGGGCCCAGCTCCACTCTTCTTAAACACCTTGTACAGTGCATAATAATCCTGTGCAGATTGGCATCTTGACAACTCCATTTCACCCAAAGTATACTCATGCATCACCCAATCTGTTCGTTCCCCAGTAGGTGCACGGCCTTTATAGAAGACAAGGGTTTTCTTAACACCAACATCACGAGAATTACACGTAATAGTACGGTCCTTCCCAGTTGTCTTCCAGTATCCATGCTTGGTTGCTCTGTTAGTCCTGCGACCATTTGGATATTTTCGATCCATGGGGCTAAAGAAGAACCATTGCCAGTCACCAGTCTTCAACTTAGATAGCTCTGCATTTCAAAATTTGCAAAAACAAAGTCAATAAATTTGCCAAAAAATTTTTAAATAAAAACACAACATTATCAAACCAATAAAGTTGGAAAGGTGTAGGTTATCAATTGTTATACAGGAATATGACTTAATGTGAGACACCAATCAACTCAAAAGGAGAATGTTTTCAAGAAAGCCATACAAAGTTTTTAACTCATACTCGGTTACTCAGACTGCATACAGAACTGAAATCACAAACTTTAAAGTTAGGTAATAACTTGATTGTTGCTTGACTCTTACTTTCATGAATTAGATAACAATTCAGCAATACATTTATACAGAGTATTTCACAATTCAATGTGTTCCACAATATTATTGTAATTAATTATCAATTATTGGCATCTACTATATACTATATATATACTATCTACATATATAGTTGTCACCAAACATCAAAACTTAGTACTTGAAAAAATCAAAATTAGCATACTTCAAAAAAATTGTTCCATAAATCCAAATAAATCAAACCAAAAGCACATATTTAAGATGCAATACAAATTAACCATATATGATCCCAATAAACCAGAAACACAACCACAGGAATATTCAACAAGGATTGGTTCAAAACAATGTTTTTCATTTGTCTTAACTAGCCATTAAACAAATAGGTAGAGTGAATATCAAAAAGATTCAAATAAAATCAAAATTAGCACCACTCCAAAAAAATTGTTCCATAAATCCAAATAAATCAAACAAAAACAAACAATTAAGATGCCCAATACAAATCAACCATATATGATCCCAATAAAACAGAACCACAACCACAGGAATATTCAACCAGGATCAGTTCAAAACAATATTTTTTTCATTTGTCTTAACCAAAATAACCAGCCATTAAAACACATAGGTAGAGCGAATATAAAAAAGATTCAAATCACGCAAATCCAAAAAGATAAACTAAGCTGAATATCAACAAAAAGAAAAAGGAAAAAAAAAAGATAAACTAAAATATCAACAAAAAGTTCAAAAGATAAACTTTCAAATAGTGAAAGCATCATCAAACACCTCATTATGCCGCTATCCTCAAGAAAAATAATCAAAGAAACATCAGAAATAAAAACCCACAATCAACACACGAATACACAAGGCCAAGCAAAACCCTAATGATAAAACAAAATCAATGGCGTGGAAAAAATACCAGGCAAATCATCCGGATCCCACTTGTAGACTCCAGTCTCGCCGATGACATCAGTGAGAATTCGCGCCGGCAGATCCTCCTTCTTCAAGTAATAAAGGACCAGCTCCTCGTCCGTCGGAACCTAAACCCGGCGGCAACCTCTGATCAGGGAAACCCTCTTTTAGCCATAACCATGTGCTTTCCCAACCACAGTTTTTTCCGAAAACCGATCAATTTACGTATATAAAATCGGAGAATATTGGAAAGTAATGAAGAATGAAGGCTTCATCAAGGAATTGATGATCCAAAAGAGAAATTTGAAGCTGTGGAAAGGTGTCAAACGGGATAATAAGGGTTTTGGGTTTGAGGGATAAAAGTGTAATTTTGAGATGGGTAAGAGCTTCCCTGGTACTTGGGTTTAACAGGTTAATTAAGAAGTTAAGTTGACGAAGTAGGAGTGAGCTTTGAGTGAGATTTTGGGTTTCCTTTTCAAATTTATTAAATAATTTTCTTATCTAATATATTTTATATTTTAATACATAATTATTTCGTAATAAAATTTACCAATACACAAAATAAGAATTTTGTTTCCATATTACACTACTTTTAAATATTAATAGTAATTCACTCTTCGTTATATCAATTATACTTGTGGTTTGACGACAACTCTCCGAGCATACAGATCAAGGTTGTCTATTGCCCAAAATAAACATCTACATATCACGTATCTCCCTTGCCCAATTAACATGCACACGCTGAACTACATGTACGCAACACACCACCCCAAAATGTCTAATTTTTTGGAAAGTCAAATCCCACCGTTAATAAGATTTGCACACGCCAGATACCTTACGCGCGCACACCCCCGTTATATATACCCTTTTACAAATAAAAAAAAAAAGTCTTTCCAATATTAAATTTTTTTCTTAAAAACATCCCACCAACATGAATTCAAGCACACACCAAATACTAATCTCGGTTTTAAAATAAAAAAATTACAAAAGCAAAACTCTCATCCATCCATTCAATTTGCACACGCAAAAACACATATACGCACACACTAACGTAGTATACGCCACATGTCGAAAAAAAAAAACGGTTGCGCTATGTAAGTCTTTTCTTCAAAAAAAAATCCCAACGTGTACTAACGCACACACCAACTAATAATCTTGAATTCTTGAAAACCCTAAAAAAAAATATCATAGAACCAAGTCCATACAAAATGCACACGCCATCGTTCTTACTCACACACACCACTGTAAAGAATTAGCAGCAACAAAATAATATTACAGTTGCATATACTAGTATTGTGATACTACCATTTTGCAAGCTCTGAATTGATGTTGTATTCAGCCTACTCTAAGCACATTTTCTCTTAAGCTATGTACACATGTTATAATTAGTTGTTGCCATTTATATTGTCCCTAATATCAAGCAAATGATTTCAATTTGATTCTCACCAAATTTAAACACATGACTACAATTACTTGTTTACCCTCCTGATTTAGATATATCCTTAATTAATTTACATTTCCCTTTTAATCTTAACCATCTATTAACAATGAATTAATGGGTTATATTAGATCTCATGATCGCATATACCATAAGGGGGTCGCATCGGATCCGCACTATATATATATATATATATTTGACTATATAAAATATATCTCATATATATAATATATACTATATATTGACTGCTCTCTTCCATGAATAGGTAGCCGGTTTGCGAATAGTAGACGAAAGAAATTAGTCATGATTCTTGAAGGAGATTTCGTCCAATACCTATAGAGATGATTCGCCGATTTTCTTCTAAAATAGCTTCCTAATAAACGCTCTGCCAGCATAAAGAAACTTTCCTTAAAAGGCTGTGACTTGACGGCAGAGACGCTTCGTGTTTGGCTGTCTGATTCAAATCAGTTCTTTGCTTGAGTCTTCAAAGTCGTCAGACCCTTATACTACAGTCTACCTTAATTTGTCCATAATAATATTGTCAATTACATGATGAGATTTTTCAAAAGAAAAAAACACTTAACAAACTCCCATTTAGCTATTAATGAGGCAAAACAACTCAACTAAGAACATAGGATAAAAAAGATTAAGCTAGTATTGGGCCACCAGGTAAGACGAACACAAAAGAATTGTTAAAATTCATTTTAGCGTTTCTGTTGACATACCAGAAAAACAATCAAACAACATTCCCTTTCACAAGACCGTGCGATCAAATATCAGATAACCACAAACGCCCAGGACAAGCTAGTGGGAAAAAAGGGCTTTGTAGGCTTATAATACAGGTGATATGATCTACAACCAGGACAACAATAGACAACAGGAATAAAAAGGATGCAGTGGTTGATTTATGTCAGGCGTTAATTTATGAAACACTACAAGAATAAATGAAAGTCTCAAGTTGTGTGGAGAATGTCCGGTTAGGAGTTGAGCGTGTGAAAATCTCAGTTCCCTGTGCTAATTAAGCTGCCTATTCGCAATTGCATGTATACTCTGTGGAGCACCTCAAAATGATTTTATGTTGGAAATAGTGTTGGTCGTGACGAGAGAGTGACATGGAAGTTCTGCTAGAGTGGAAAACTCAATAGCGCCGAGTCCATAAAATTATACCTTAAATTGATGATATTTTGATCATGGGCAGAATAATTAAAGTACGTAAAATGAGTTCATCATTGGAATAATAACTTAATATTGAACCTTGTTAGTTGGTACTTGAACGCATGCAAATTAACTGTTCGCAAGATAAAATTATATTTTAAGAGTTTAAATACCTCAAAATCGTCTTCTATTTATCGTGGTTTTTCTTCATATTCATTTGCCTAAATGACTTTGGAATGACTTAATGATAGTCCATTATTTTGATTTTACTTATTTTTCGTCTCTATTTATTATTGAGTTACTGTTTGCTACAATTAGTCCTTCTAATTTTTATTATTATTGTTTACTACTTCCATTTTTTGTTAATATAATTATTAGATCTATTATGTAATATTGCTATATTTTGTTCATCTTTTCTTTTATTCATTAGTTAATTTGATATTGGAATATCCTCTCTTATTTACGAATTATCTCTCATATATCACTTCTAAAGCTGCGAATATAAAATTAATTCGTAGGCTGAGAGTAACTCTTGGTGTAAATTCGTGTAAGAAAGAGAGATTCTCACTTCGCATGTTAAAATAAAGAGGTCAATATGATATTATGAATTGTCCTTTATTAACACAATTGTGACGGATATTACAAGACGGATGGTACTAAATTGACAGAGAAAACCCCAACAATAATCTGACTATAGTTGTATGGCACTAAAAGTCGTTAGTGACGAATTATAAAACCACGTATAGTTAAATAGGACAATTTGGTTAATAAATCTCTATAATTATATACAATCATTAGTATCTAGACTAATGTGCTGTCTTAATGGTACAATGGGAAGAACTGTCCATTTTGAAAGATTTTGAGTTGAGCTCAGTGAGGCTTAATTGGTCTTATATTTCAATAGGTTGAGAAATAGGGGTGGAGCACGGTACGGGTTCGGAGTTCGACCCGTGCCAATTTAGGATCAAACCAAAGCTATTTTCGGTCCCTTTATATATCTCGAAAACCGAACCGAAACTTTCGATTTTATTCAGTTCGGGATGCTTTGGTAATGGATGGTCGGATCGGGTGCTTACTAAGACCCGAAAATGTATCATTGTTTCAAAAAAAAATGAAATCATTTTTTGACAAAAAATTATGGAAGCAAACAGCAACCAAATTCTAAATCCAAATCAAAAACAAAATATAAGAAAAAAAGCAGTAACATATATTACAATATGAAAACCCAAAAGTCCAAATTGCTAATATCACATTAATTATATTACAATTTACAAACAACACCAAATGATTTAGAAACAAAAACTAAATACAAAATAATATTTAAAATGATATTCGACAATTCTAAGTGTTTCATTTCAGGAAGATATGTTTCATTGCTCATTTCAAAATATTAAAAAATATTTTATCTATAGTTATAGATATTGCTTATGCTTGACCTTTAACCAGTGGCATCTTTCATTACTGACTTATTATTGATCTACAACAGAAACATACAATCAACTATTAACAGTTAATGAAATTATGGATCACCCATATATTTATAATCTATAATAATTAAAACAACTAAGATATTGAATAGTATGCGCAATCACTGCGCCATAAGTCATTCAGATAAAAATCACAATGAGAATTACGTTTTATTAAATATGATTGAATGAAAAGTATTAGAAATATTTGAATTATAATTAAGCTTGTTTCATATAAACAAAAACATAGACTAATAAAAAAAAGACATAGATTGAGTACATTATATACCCATTACATAATCAATATATTCATTCTTTTAATTAAAAATCTAACAGGATATAATAAAGTAATTAGCAGATACATAAAATCATATAAACAACAAAATATAACATGTAACTCAAAGCATATAGCAAAATACCAGAAAGTAAATGTATTCTGATATAAACACATAGGCATAAAAAAAAAAAAAAAATATGGCAAAAATAAAATAAAAATATGCATTAACAGTTTCCTATTTCACTCTAAACTTACACTAATGTGTGAGGTGTGTGCAGACAACATTTTAACAAATCCATTTGTTTTGCGCGTGTAGCTCCCGAAAGCAGTGCCTCACAAACAACAGAAAACTATTAACTTTAATTATCTAATTTATAAATTGCACCTAAAACAGGTAAGTATAATACAATTATTAGAACCCTTGATAAACTATGAAGTTGTAGACACCTATAGCAAATCAAAATCTATCGATTGGGTTCGGAACATTCGTTAACCGCCAATCACGCCAGGCGGGGAGGTCAAAAATACCACAGCAATTGAACAAAATGCATTCCTTCCAAAGACAGAAAACAATTATTATCAAAAAACCATATATATCTATTCAACTGAAAAAACAATAATTCTAGCAACTGCACCATTGGAGTTACTTAATTACCAATTAATTTATCTTCTCCACAGGTTCCGTTTGTCAGCACTCTCGAGATTGGCATACGGAAAAAATCAAATTATATGTCTGAACAAGAAATTCACTACAAATATAATGTTATTGAGTTACAGAGGAATGTTATCCAGGAAAAACCCTAGAAAAATCACCGAATTTAAACCTCTTTTATATGGTCTTCAAGAAATATTGCAGACTGCGCCCTCAACAAGGGAATGATTTAGTTTTTTATCACTAACTAATGCCCATATTGTAGGTCACAAATAGTAAGTAATGGACTTAGGGTTTCAAGACTAACGCCTCATCTTCCGCCAGTTCCGCCTCCTCAGTCTTTTCTTTCTCCTCGTCGAGACTTCCCTCTGGACGAAGGGCCTCCAACCAGTTAAATCCTCACCTATGCGAAGGTTATCTTATCTCAACCTTTCCCACTCATAGGTGGCTTAAAGTAAATCACATGTGCAACTAAGTAAGGGAAACAACAGAACGATCTCTTGGCCCATTTTTCCAGGCCAAATTTTTATCTAGGAATCTAGGGTTGATAGCTTTTCATCCGAAATGGATAAACAATTAAAAGATCTGTTTCATCTTTCTATATCTTCCGAATATTCTTCTTTCTTACAATCTGCTTTTCTTCTCAATATTTCAGAACGCACGATTCAGGGGCTTTATGGGAATATTAAACAATCTACTTCATTTCCCGCCATCGCCAACGCCTCACGTTGGATTACCCAATCACTACTTTCCCCAAACAGTCTCAGCGGAAATAAAGGAACCCAAATTTTTCAGGAACCAGATTTTTCGGAACATGTGAGGCTCGCATGTCATAACCTCTTTGGTACTGGGTAACATGAACGAACTTTTAAGTTGCACCTTTGAACTCCTGTCTCCCAACTTGTCTTTTTTCATCCTTTCCCCGTGGGCATTCTCTCTTACACAAATTCCGGAGACCACTCTAACTTGTCCTAAGTGTTGGATCCAAGTAATTACTTGCCTATGGGAATGCCAGGCTTTTTAGATTCAGGTATCGTATACGAGCATGACCCATCTACTTTTCAATAATGTGTGATTTGTATTCGTTCGTTTCTGCCGCGCAGGACTTATTCATATCTATAGAACACCGCCACTACACTTCAACTACTTGTTCAAGATATATCAATTGCACTTATTCAGGTAGAATGTATTACATAACATTATGACCACCCTAAACCCTAGTGTCTGCTCAATTTAATTACAGTAAGACTGATTCTGAAAGACCTCTGAGGCCTGTCGGTTTTTACTACCTTCCCCAACTCATTTTCAGTTGGTACTTCTGAAAGTATCCATCACTTTCAATTAATTTGTATCACAAAGTTATCTTAGGCTCTTCTTACCTCAACAATAGCCCTCGGGTAGTTTATCATCACAATCTTAGATGACAATTAATATTAAATTTCTATTCCACATATTGGCATAAACAATTCTTAAACATAGAGGCTCTTTTAATTCAATTCTCCCTCTCACCAGTCATAGAACGTTTTCAGCTACGGGGTCATTTTGCCTTTTATTTATCTTTCATTGCAGCTCTTAACAGCATTTCACATGGATTAATATAATTGTTTTTTAAGCCCTCTTGAATACTAAAATTCAGTTATTGGTGGCTTAACACACCTTCATATCAAAGTCCTGGTTTGAAGTCACAATCTAGTACCCAATCCTAATTTACAGCTTTTTAAAGATTAATTTGCATACAAATTAAACACTACATTTCTTCTTGAACAAGGAATTACAATATTAGTAGGTTGTCAATCTCCTTCCCGCCCTCATTTCAATAAGGCACATTCTCCCTACTCAGCAATATCTACCACCTCTATGAGATTCAAGGGACAGAAAAATATTAACACACATTTCTTGCACAAATCCTACAGTTCATTCTATCCAAGCTGCTGTTCAATAATCACTCCGGCAGTACATAGTATTCTCAACCTTCTTTACTTATAGATTCCATGTATCCTCTTGGGGTTAAGAGCGATCAGTCTATTGTTTCCTCTTTTGGCTTGAACTTATTCGCTCTTTCATATATCATAACTCTTTTGTCAGTCAAATCATGCAAGCTACACTCTCTAGTCTTCGATTGTTCTCCATAGATGGCGCGATAATGTTTGGTGTTCCAAGGCAATGTACTAACAATAAGGGTCTTTGAAATCGAGATTTTTCCAACCACACTGAGAAATGGCATTTTCATCTTATTATTATCATTGGAAGCTATTGATGTTCTGCAAATGCTAATTGATTCTGAATCTCCATTTACTTGTTTAGCCTAAACAGATTAACAATAATCAATACTCTACAATGATACATTGTTATATTTGGTAATTGAGTTTGACTGGAAAGGTTTTTTTAATTATGGGTTCTGTTACATGGGTTATCCATTGTGATTTTATAGTTGTGTTGTTCTCCATGATTTTCGACTTCTGCTAAGGCATACCCTCTTCATAGATTACATTTATTGATTACACCATATTTCGCCCTTATCATTGGATTTTATTATCAAATGATACCAAACATTTCCCGATCTATTCTTTGTCATTTCTTTTCCTTTTAGTTTGGATTTCTTGTAGTTCTTATACCAGTTGTATTTGGTGGTAATTCATTCTCTGTTTTCTAAATTCAACTCTTGAGTTAACATACTGCTTTCAATATAGTATTCAACTGCATTTATTGAAAAATATTTAAAAACCCTTATGAGGATATGAAAAAAATCTAAAGAAAATTTAACAATTTTCTGGCCCACACAACATTGAAAAGGTGAAGTGTTTTAAAAACATAATTTTATCGATGTTAAAAATTAAAAAATTTATCGAAAAACAAATTTTCTAGTTATTATGACTTTTAAATTATAACTGAAATTTAAGTATGGGTTCAATTCAACTATATAGATTCAGCAATATAAATAGAGGTAGCTTAAGAGTTAAATCACAAAATAAACACCTAATATTCAATGGGACTTTGGATCACTAGATTATAACTTCTACATCTTAATGGATAGTTCACATTTTTGACAACTACATATATCTTATATTACACATAACAATTTTGCAGATTTAAAATTTACTTTCCAGTTTTCTTCATTAAAGTGGAGGGGTATCATGAATATTCGCACAAACAAATATAGAATGCAACATAATTTAGCGTTCTATAAACACTAATGGGTTTGTGGGCCATATAAAATCACATTAAATAGTAAAGATAGAAATATACATTTAATAACATATCCGAACACAAACAAATTTGTGCAAACATAATGATAATTTTCTTAAGGACACTCAAACGGTAATAATTAAAAATTTTCAAAATACAGGAACATCTAAACAAATATTTCTGGGCACATAACAAATTGCTGATATAGAATTCTGAAAAAGAAAAAAGTAATTGCAATTCAAAACTGGCCAGTTCTGCCACCAGAAAGCGATGTTTACCTTTCTTTCGGACTAGTTCTTGGAGTATTTTGAGTGAAACTCAGTCCATCCATTGTTACGGCTCGATGGGTTAAATGAAATCTTTGAGGTTCGATGACTGAAAGAAAAAATCCAAAAGCCACAAGAGAAAAAAATATAGAATTAGAGGAATCCTTTTATCAGTTAAATCTAGAACATAATCGATGAGATCTATGAGATCTTAAGATTATTTGGTGACTAAAGAGTAAAAATGTGTCCACACAAGGCTTTACCAGTCAACCCGGAAAGCAAAGCAGTATAACTACTCATAGGAAGGGGCTTGAACCTGTACATGAAAGGTCGAATTATCCCCACTAAAACTTAACACGTTGTTCTTTTTAATATCTGTGTCCATTTTAACATTACTTGATTCACAGGGTGACCAATGTAGCATATCTTTTTTTTCACAACTAAATCACTTATTTTTTAATCTAAATTGTTGGCTTTCCGGCGTGGCTTGATTGAAAACACTAGGGGCTAACAAGAGCAGGTATACAATTTTACAACTTTTATATATATTCAGTCCTGCTTAAATATAAACTAAAAATGTCAGAAACACAATTGTAAGAAGTCAGTCGAAACCATTTTATTAACATCCATCTTTAATAACTTATAACATGACTTTCTGCATTGTGCCCTTTATCTTGAATTTGAATTAGTGTTTCATACATAATAGTTTGACTCTTCTACAAAATTTGTGTTTTGACATTTTATTATTTTAGCAGACTAGAAGTATATCTTAATTGTATTGTATACTGCTCTTGTAGCAGTTTGAAGGCAGTGATAGATGTGAAACAAGATACATTGGTCACGGTAATGGTAGGCACTGATATAAAACAAGCTAGTTTTTATATCTCGACTTAGACGGTTCAAGCCTTCAAGAGTTTTCTGCTCTCCGGTGACTGGTAAGCTTTGCATCATCTCTTTTACTTCTTTAGTCACAATAAAAATCTAGATCTAAGATTTCATTCGATCTTCTGATCTTCTGATAAAGGATTCTCTAATTTAATTTTTTTTTTGTACTTTGGAGTTTTTTTTCAGTGACTCAAAGTTCATAAACCCTAGGCCGTAAGGGACTGAGTTCTCACTCAAATACTCAAGAACTAGGCCGAAAGAAAGGGTAACCTCCTCTCTGGCAGTCTGGCAGTTTTGATTGCTTACTTTTTTTTTCTTTCTATATCAGCAAATTTGTTTGTGCCCAGAAATTTGTTTAATGTTTCTTTGAAAATTTTTAATATTCTTTAGGGTCTTAAAATTATCATTATAGTTTGCCCACAAAAATTTGTTTGTGTATGTTAGTATGTTATTTTATATTTTATTTTATGTGCTTTTTAGTGCCCAGAAACTATAGTGTTATAGACTGCTCAGAAAATTTGTTTATATTTGTTTGTGGCTTTGTACCTCCTTTATGAAGAAAGAGGTAAGTAAAATTAATTGTGAATTGTATGTGTATGTAGTATATGTATGTGTCAAAATGTGATTATATGTGAATATAGTGATAAAGTCTTGAATTTAGTTTATTTTGTGAATTTATACTCTTGAATTTATATTGTCATATCTTATAGTGAATTGAACATACTGTGAATTTTATATTTAAAGTAAACTAAAACAGAAATTTTGTTTTTCGTTATTTTTTTTCTATATCAGAAAATTTGTTTATGTGCCCAGAAAATTGTTTAATGTTTCTTTGAATTTTTTTTAATATTCCTCTAGGGTTTTAAAATTATCACATATGGCTGAACCTAATGAAGCAGTTGAACAAATTGGTTTAGAAACAGCTGATCCACAAATAGAACCTGTTAGAACTACACAGAAATCCAAAAAAAAGGAAAGAAATGAAAGATAGATCAGATGTTTGGGATCATTTTGAAAAAATCAATGATAAGGGCGAATTGGTGAAAGCTAAATGTATCTATTGTAAGAGGGTGTGGGCAGCAGAGCCGAAAAAACATGGAACAACCAATCTTAGAAATCACATGGTAACCTGCAAACAGAACCCTAACATAAAAAATCCAGGTCAAACTCAATTCCAAATTAACAAGCTCCTTGTAAATGATAAGGGTGAATCTGTTTTAGGTCAACCAAGTAATTGGAGATTCGATCATTGCATTGCAAGAACATCAATAGCTTCAATGATAATAATAGATGAAATGCCATTTAGTGTGGTTGAGAAATCTGGTTTCAAGACCTTTGTTAGTACTTGCTTACCACCAACATTTGCGCTGCCATCTAGGAGAACAATAACTAGAGATTGCTTGCAAATTTATGCTGACAAAAGATGATATGAAGAGCATAATCAAGCAAAGTAAACAAAGAGTCTCTCTTACAACTGATACATGGACATCTAATCAAAGAATTTCATATATGTGTATAACAGCACATTGGATAAATGAACTGTGGGGTTTGCAAAAATGTGTGTTAAATTTTACTCCCATTGAATCTCATAGAGGTGCTGATATTGCTGAAGCAATTGAGAAATGCCTTATTGAATGGGGGATTGACAAACTATTCTGTATTACATTAGACAATGCTAGTGCTAATGATACTGCAATTAGATCTTTAAAAGCTGTATTAAAGAATTGGGGTACTAGCATTTGTGATTCTGAACACTTGCATATGAGGTGTGTTGCCCACATACTGAATTTAGTAGTTCAAGAGGGTTTAAAAGACATATCTAAGTCTGTGAATGCTGTTAGAGCTGCAATTAGATATGTTAGGCAATCCCCCGCTAGGCTGAAAAAGTTTAAGGACTGTGCTGAGAGGGAGAAAATTGAATGTAAAAGAGCTCTTTGTTTAGATGTGCCAACTAGGTGGAATAGCACTTATATGATGCTAGATGTTGCAGAAAAATTTCAGAGGGCTTTTGAGAGGTATGATAGGCAAGATCCTCAGTTTGAAAAGGGAATTGAAAGCTGGATCATTTAATGTACCAACTGAAAATGATTGGAAATTGTGAGAAAAATGGTCAAGTTTTTAAAATTCTTCTATGAAATGACAGTTAGGGTTTCAGGGTGTTCATATGTTACTGCTAATACATTTCTACCTGAAATAAGTGCAATTGATAATATCTTGAAAGAGTTGAAATGTTGTGATGATATTGAACTCAGTTTGATGGCAGAAAGAATGATAACAAAATTTGAAAAGTATTGGGGACAGCCTGAACATATGAACAAACTGGTTTTCATAGCAGTAATTCTTGATCCAACAAAGAAGTTAGGGTTCCTTACATTTGTGTTAAGAGAAATGCACGGGGAAAAGGATGGAAAAAAGTTGGAAGACATGATCAAAGATGCAACTTACAAACTGTTTAATCAGTACAAAAGTTGGCATCAGCCATCTCATGTTCTAAAATCTGGTTCTGAAAATTTGGGTTCAATTTATTCCGCTGCAACGGTTGAAACTAGTGATTTGGGTAGTCAAGGCGTTGCATCTGTAATGAGTAGATTTAAAATATTCAAAAGCCAATCTGGTTCTATAATTGAAAAAACAGAATTAGACAAATATTTGGGGGAAGATATAGAAGATGAACAATCTTTTAATATTCTTCATTGGTGGAAGGTTAATCAACCTAGATTTCCTATATTGGCTGAAATGGCAAGAGATGTTCTAGCTGTCCCAATTTCTTCAGTTGCATCTGAATCTACCTTTAGCACTGGTGGAAGGTGCTAGATGACTTCCGAAGTAGTTTAACACCAAAAATGGTGGAAGCACTCGTCTGTGCCCAAGATTGGATTGGAGTTGATAAAAAATCAATTCTTGTTGAGGAAGATTGCAATATTCTTGAGAACATAGAAAGAGGTAATAATATATTTTATTTCTTCTTAACTTCATATACATTATTTGTGAGTGAATTTCTTACGCATCTATTTGTATTTTTTGTCATAGATGTGGCTGCCAAGGACTTGGAATTAAATATTGGTGATAAGTAACATGGATGCCAGTTGCTAGATTTTTGTTTTTAAATGTATATATTATATCTGATGGTTTTTTTTGGAGGTTATGATTTTGTTGCAATGCTGTGTATTTTTGAGATCCCGCTGGCCGTTGGTAACACTGTAACAATGTGTTTTTGGTAGGTGTCTACACTTCAAAGTTTACATTTTTATAATTTTTATTTAACTGTTAGCACATTTATAAATTTAATAATTAATTGTTAATAGATTTTTTGTTTGTTTTGAGCATGCTTTCGGGAAGCTAAACAGCTAACAATGGAATTTTGTAACTTGTTGGACCTCTGAAATTGCCTATTTGCAACTGGTAAGTGATAGCTAACAATGCTATTTTATTTTTTTGCCTTTTTTTTTTTTTTGGCCTGTGTGTTTTATAAGTACATACTTTCTGGGTTTTTGCTATATGCCTTCTGAGTTACATGCTTTCATAGTTGTTGTTTGTAATAGTTTTATGTATGCTGCTATGATACTTTTATCATATCCTGCTTAGATTTTTAATTAAGAATGCATATTTGAATTGGTAATGGGATATATGCTCAATCCTTGTCTTTTTTTATAGTCTAATGTTTTTGTTTATTGACAGCTATATCATTACTCTAGTAACTTTCATTCATTATTTAAACGTTGCCTGTGATTTTTATCTGAAAAATAGAACTTTAAATTCTATATCAATTCTGTTGTTATTATTTTTATTATTATTATATTATTATGTTATTGTTGATGTTGTTTTGTTGTAGGTCCTAATTAGCAGAAGAATAGCATGCCACTGGTGAAGGTCAAGCACTCAAGC